>JASPKZ010007288.1:0-5000 GCA_030220185.1 Diploptera punctata | reverse complement strand
TCAGTCAGTCAGTCAGTCAGTCAGTCAGTCAGTCAGTCACTCACCCACCCACTCAGT
This sequence comes from Diploptera punctata, assembly GCA_030220185.1. NCBI lineage: Eukaryota > Metazoa > Arthropoda > Insecta > Blattodea > Blaberidae > Diploptera > Diploptera punctata. The sequence goes on along the minus strand of JASPKZ010007288.1, from coordinate 4,943 downwards.
CAGTCAGTCACTCAGTCAGTCAGTCAGTCAGTCACTCCAGTCAGTCAGTCAGTCAGTCACTCACCCACCCACTCAGTCAGTCAGTCAGTCACTCAGTCAGTCAGTCAGTCACTCAGTCAGTCAGTCAGTCAGTCACTCACCCACCCACTCAGTCAGTCAGTCAGTCACTCAGTCAGTCAGTCAGTCAGTCACTCAGTCAGTCAGTCAGTCAGTCACTCACCCACCCACTCAGTCAGTCAGTCAGTCACTCAGTCAGTCAGTCAGTCAGTCAGTCACTCCAGTCAGTAGTCAGTTCAGTCAGTCAGTCACTCACCCACCCACTCAGTCAGTCAGTCAGTACTCAGTCAGTCAGTCACTCACCTCGTCAGTCCATGTCAGTCAGGTCAGTCAGTCAGTCAGTCATCAGTCAGCAGTCACCCACCCTTACCCACTCAGTCAGTCAGTCAGTCCATCGTTCAGCACTCAGTCAGTCCGTCAGTCAGTCAGTCAGTCACCCCACCTACCACTACTCAGTCAAGTCAGTCAGTCCGTCAGTCAGTTCAGTTCAGTCACCCACCTACCCACTCAGTCCTCAGTCAGCAGTCAGTCAGTCAGTCAGTCAGTCAGTCCCCACCTACACACTCAGTCAGTCAGTCAGTCAGTTCAGTTCAGCTCAGTACGTCACCCCCACCTACCCAATCATTCCGTCAGTCAGGCAGTCAGTCAGTCAGTCAGTCGTCACCCAACCTACCCATCAGTCAGTCAGTCAGTCAGTCAGTCAGTCAGTCAGTCAGTCGTCACCACCTTACCCACTCAGTCAGTAAGTCAGTCAGTCAGTCCGGTCAGTCCAGTCAGTCAGTCGTCAGTCACCAACTACCCACTCAGTCAAGTCAGTCAGTTCAGTCATGGTCAGTCAGTCAGTCAGTCAGTCAGTCAGTCACCCACTACCCCACTCAGTCAGTCAGTCAGTCAGTCAGTCAGTCAGTCAGTCAGGTCAGTCAGTCAGTCACCCACCTACCCACTCAGTCAGTCAGTCAGTCAGTCAGTCAGTCAGTCAGTCAGTCAGTCCCCCACCTACCCACTCAGTCAGGCCGTCGACGTTCAGTCAGTCAGGTCAGTCAGTCACGTCACCCACCTACCCAATCAGTCAGCCCAGTCAGTCAGTAAGTCAGGTCAGTCAGTCAATCAGTTCAGTCAGTCAGTCAGTCACCCAACCTACCCCACTCAGTCCGTCAAGTCACAGTCAGTCAGTCAGTCAGTCAGTCAGCAGCCACCCTCCTTACCACTTCAGTCCATCAGGTCGTAATTCAGTCAGTCAGTCAGTCAGTCACCACCTACCCACTCAGTCAGTCCAAGTCAGTCATCCAGTCATCAGTCAGTCGTCAGTCACACACCTCCCCTCAGTCAGTCCGTCAGTCAGTCGTCAGTTCTCACCTCCTACCAACTCAGGTCAGTCAGTCAGTCAGTCAGTCAGTCAGTCAGTCAGTCACCACCTACCACACTCAGTCAGTCAGTCAGTCCACTCAGCCAAGTCAGCAGTCAGTCAGTCAGTCATCAGTCACCACCACCCACTCAGTCAGTCCGTCAGTCAAGTCAGTTCAGTCAGTCAGTCGTAAGTCAGTCGACAACCTACCACTCAGTCAGTCAGTAGTCAGTCAGTCAGTCAGTCAGTCAGTCACCCACCTACCCCACTTCAGTCAGTTAGTCAGTAAGTCAGTCAGTTCAGTCGAGGCAGTCAAGTAACCCACCTACCCACTCCAGTCAGGTCAGTCAGTCAGTCAGTCAGTCAGTCAGTCATGTCACATACCAACTCGTCAGTCAGTCAGTCAGTCAGTGACAGTTCAGTCAGTCAGTCATGTCACCCACCGACCCACTCAGTCCAGTCAGTCAAGTCATCGTCAGTCCAGTCAGCAGTCAGTCACCACCTACCCACATACCTACCTAGTCAGTCAGTCAGTCAGTCAGTCAGTCAGTCAGTCAGTCACCCACCTACCCACTCAGTCAGTCAGTCAGTCAGTCAGTCAGTCAGTCAGTCAGTCAGTCAGTCAGACAGTCAGTCGAGTCAGTCACCCACCTACCCCACTCAGTAAGGCAGTCAGTCAGTCAGTCAGTCAGTCAGTTCAGCTCACCACCTACCCAATCGTCAGTCAGTCAGTCAGTCAGTCAGTCAGTCAGTTCAGTTCGTCACCCACACTAACCCACTCAGTCAGTCAGTCAGTCAGTAGTCAGATCAGTCAGTTCAGTCAAGTCAGTCACCCACCTACCCACTCAGTCAGTCGTGTCAGTCAGTCAGTCAGTCAGTCAGTCAGTCACCCACCTACCCACCAGTCAGTCAGTCAGTCAGTCAGTCAGTCAGTCAGTCAGTCAGTCACCCACCTACCCACTCAGTCAGTCAGTCAGTCAGTCAGTCAGTCAGTCAGTCAGTCTCAGTCACCCACCTACCCCACTCAGTCATCAGTCCATTCCAGTCAGTCATCAGTCAGTCAGTCACCCACCTACACACTCGTCATATCAGATCAGTCATTCAGAGCCAGTTCAGTCAGTCGTCACCCACTCAGTACAGTCAGTCAGTAAGTCAGTCAGTCAGTCGTCAGTCAGTCAGTCAGTCCGGTCCGTCAGTCATCCACCTACCCTCATTCCTTCCTCAGTCAGTCTTCATTCAGTAGTCCGTCAGTCAGTCAGTCAGCACCCACTCTTCTGTCAGTCATTCATTCGTCATTCAGTCAGTCATCACCCACCTACCCACTCATCAGTCGTCAGTCAGTCCAGTCAGTCAGTCACCCCCTACCACTCAGTCCGTCATCAGTCGTCAGATCCTCAGCAACCTACCCCCCTCAGTCATTCGTCAGTAGTCATCAGTCAGTCAGGTCAGTCAGTCAGTCAGTCAGTCCGTCAGTCAGTCTCAGTCAGTCAGTCAGTCGTCACCACCTACCACTCAGTCAGTCAGAGTCATCAGTAGCAGTCATCCGTCAGTCACCCACCTACCCCCCTCCGTCAGTCAGTCAGTCATTCATTCATTCAGTCAGTCATCAGTCACGTCCCCACCTACCACTCTTCGTCCGTCAGTCATTCATTCCCCACCTACCCCCCTCAGTCAGTCAGGCGTACCCCTCAGTCATCAGTCATTCAGTCAGTCAGTCAGTCAGTCAGTCACCACCTACCCACTCAGTCGTCATTCAGTCAGTCAGTCTCATTCACCCACCTACCCACTCAGTCATTCAGTCCTTCAGTCAGTTCCCCCACCTACCCACTCAGTCATCAGTCAGTCAGTCAGTCCCGTCAGTCAGTCAGTCAGTCACCCACCTACACTCGTCAGTCAGTCAGTCAGTCAGTCATTCATCAGTCACCCACCTACCCACTCAGTTCTTCAGAGTCATTCAGTCAGTCACCCACCTACCCACTCACAGTCAGTCAGAGTCATCAGTCATCAGTCACCCACCTACCACTCAGTCAGTCAGTCAGTCATTCAGCAGTCACCCACCTACCCCCAGTCAGTCAGTCCGTCATCATCAGGTCACCCACCTACCCACTCAGTCAGTCAGTCTGTCCTTTCATTCATTCAGTTCCACCCACCTACCCACTCAGTCAGTCAGTCAGTCAGTCATTCAGTCAGTCAGTCAGTCAGTCCCGCACCTACCCACTTCATCATCGTCCAGTCAGTCAGTCAGTTCATCAGTCACCCCCGACCCCACTCATTCAGTCTCAGTCAGTCAGTCAATCAGTCAGTCAGTCCACCACCCCACCTACCCACTCAGTCAGTCAGTCAGTCATCAGTCAGTCAGTAAGTCAGTCCGGCAGTCACCACCACCCACTCAGTCACGTCAGTCAGTCGTCAGTCAGCAGTCACCCACATCACCCACTCAGTCATTCATCAGTCAGTCGTCAGTCCGTCAGTCCAGTCAGCTCATTCAGTCACCCACCACCAGTCACTCACCCACATCACCCACTCAGTCATTCATCAGTCAGTCGTCAGTCCGTCAGTCCAGTCAGCTCATTCAGTCACCCACCACCAGTCACCCCACCTACCCAATAAGTCAGTCAGTCAGTCAGGGTCAGTCAGTCAGTCAGTCATCACCCCACCTACCCACTCAGTACTCAGTCAGTGAGTCATCAGTCAGTAGATCATCACCCACCTACCCACCATCAGTCAGTCATTCCAGTCAGTCATCCAGTCCAGTCCCCCCAACCTACCCACTCAGTCAGTCAGTCAGTCAGTCAGTCCCCGTCCAGTTCAAGTCAGTCAGTCACCCACCTACCCACTCAGTCAGTCAGTCAGTCAGTCAGTCCATTCATCAAGTCAGTCCCCACCTACCCACTCAGTTCAGCCTCAGTCAGTCAGTCAGTCAGTCAAACCACCTACCCACTCATCAGTCTCAAGTCAGTTCATCGTCATTCAGTCAGTCAGTCAGTCATCGTCATACCCACTCAGTCAGTCAAGTCAGTCAGTCAGTCAGTCAGTCAGTCAGTCAGTCACACCCACCTACCCACTCAGTCAGTCAGTCAGTCAGTCTCCAGTCAAGTCAGTCAGTCAGTCAGTCAGTCAGTCAGTCAGTCAGTCAGCGTCAGTCAGTCAGTCACCCAACATACCCATCAGTCGTCAGTCAGTCAGTCAGTCAGTAGCACCCCACTACCCACTCAGTCAGTCAGTCATTCATCCGTCAGTCACAAACCTACCCACTCAGTCAGTCCGTCAGTCGTCGTCATCAGTCAGTCAGTCCTCCACCCACCTACCCACTCGTCAGTCAGTCCAGTTCAGTCACCCACCAACCCACTCAGGCAGTCATCAGTCAGTCAGTCAGTCACCCACCTACCCACTCCAGTCAGTCACCCAACTACCCACTCAGTCAGTCCGTCAAGTCAGTCAGTCAGTTCACCCACCTACATACTCAGTCAGTCAGTCAGTCAGTCAAGTCAGTCAGTCAGTCAGTCAGTCAGTCAGTCACCCACCGACCCACTCAGTTCAG
>JASPKZ010007287.1:0-127500 GCA_030220185.1 Diploptera punctata | reverse complement strand
TAATAATAATAATAATAATAATAATAATAATAATAATAATAATATTAGCTTTATTCTACCTGACAGTGTTAAGCCCTTAAGGCCTTGACTTCCATTCAAACGGATTAAATAAAATTTACAGTAATTAATCTTATACCTAAATTACAGTAAAAATAAATTATTATATGCTATAGGCCTATCTATAAAATGGTTATTTTTCTAAAATATGTGTTGATTTACTCTAGATTTAACGAATAAAATATAAAATGTTCAACATATAAAAGTGAAAATAAAACAACTGTTGATATAGAAACAAATGAATTCTGAAGAAAGATTATTTATTTACAAGTAATTGTATAAGCCTTACTTAAAAGTTTCAAGTGTGCGATAACACCTCATCTCTTGAGGGAGAGAATTCAATAGGTATGAGAAAGCGGTCTCAGCCTCCTGCCCGCATACAGGTGAACTCCGATTGAAACAACGCAGTTGAGAAGTGAGTAGCAGTGTCTTACCTTGTCAGCCTATCCGACGTAGGGTTGAATGTGGCGGGTCGTCTCATCGCACCTAGTGAGCACTTATTATTGTACTTCTGGCTCGACTTGGCAAAGGGAGAGAAGGAGATATGAGTAGATCCTTCACCGCTTTCGTCCAGTTACAAATGAAAGAACTCACCCTGTTGTCAGTTTTCGTCTTCCCCTTTCCCCTATTAACATTTAGTGAAGAAAACTAACAACACAGGTGCGAGTGAGAGAGGTCAGCACAGCTGTCTCTTTCTACAAATTTTTTGCAAAGTTAAGCCAGACGAACTGTAAGAGGCCTGCTATATAAAGATAAACACCTTCCCTCTTAGCTGCAGCAAATGCAAACTTTCTAAAATATTTGTTTAGAATTTGCTGCATTTCCAGGACCACGCCGAGGACGTGAGGGATAGGATGTTCCTGCTGTCCCTTAATATATATTTTAATGCCTTCATTCTAGTCAGAGGATTTTCACGCACTGAAAGTTAAGATTGCACAAATACTAGCTACTATAATATCTATGTAAATGGAACATAATTTAATTGGGTGCGATACCCTTCTATCCTAATCCGGCTTTTCTAGACTAATAATATCTAGGTTAATATTGTTAGACCTTACAGAAAACGTTGAAAGTTATATTTATAACAATTTAATTTAATCGATTTAAGAAATAAAAAATAACCTTAATAGGCCAACTCATTACAGTATTTTTCAGTTTTAACTTTCAGTCAACAAAATTCCGCTCCCTACATAACATTACTTTTACAATTGAATGCATCTTGAATATATTGAAGGAACAACAGGTATTTGGTCCCGTTAACGTTTTTATGTAAAATCTATTATTATTAGGTTATTACATAAAAACGTTTCACCAAGAGCAAGTGACGCATAGATTTTATAATTTCCATCGTTCTTTAGGTAAACATTTTTCGCGCAACCAAAAGAAAATGGGAGGGAACCACTTTCAAATCCTGTTACTTGCTACTTGGTCCTATTAGAAAATAATGACAAAATATTACAATACTATAAAAACACATTCAAATCCTGTTATTTACAATTTAGTGTAATATAAAAGTAATATAATAATTATAAAATAGCATTATTATAACACTAGGCCTATAATAATAAGGAATATATCGCATAAGGTGCATATCTCTTGTTCACTCTAAGTTTTATAGGGGTCTGTATGTGAATTTGTTTTTTTTTTTTGCACCACATTAAGCGATATCGGTCACAATTTGAGCCACGTACTTTACACTTGGACTTTTCTCCAGGCTCGTGGTAGTTGTCCGTCTAGCAAATCCGGTGATGGAAGCCATTAACTGCGAATCTCGTCATGGTGTGCAGCAAATCATATGTAGCTTGTGCGAGAATTGGACAACTTATTTAAGTTGACGTACACCAGTTTTTTAACAGAATTCCAAACCTCGGTCTACTTAAATCCATTCACAATACTTCACTGTGTAATTAGGTATACGTTTCTGCTATAAAGAGTCATGTATCAACACAATTTATTTCCAGTCTATTCTTTACAATTGCATGCGTCTTCACTCACAAAACTTTCTTCGCTCGAGATCACAAAGTTATGTTAATTTCCGAAAAATGAATAGTCACCAACCGGTTTTATATAACGGGAGCAGATATTCACAAGAGTCCAGAAGAGACTGATCACACCATATCAGCCATAAATAGAACATTCGCGAGACTAATCTTGCAAAAATAAAGCCTGTAGAGATCGCTTGCGATTTGTAGACGTGACTCACTATCCGAATCAGAAAATATTACGCCTTATAAGGCGAGATTTGAGACTTGCCGCCGCCCGAAAAATTAAGACATTCGTTTGAGCTTCGGATACACAATGTGTTAAATTATTATAAAAACGAGTTCAAAACATGTTATACTGACATTTGGTTCTAACTTACAATAATTATAAAATTACGTTGTTAAAAACAGGTTCAAATACCGTTATTACAACTCAGTCGTGTATTAAAATAATTCTAAATTACAAAATCATAGTTATACGGTATTATAAAATCACAATATTCCGATGTTGCAAAAAGGAGTAAAATCCACTCATTTGCTACTTTGCTCTGGATTAAAATTTTTGCGAAATTATAAAGTTACAAAATCGTAATATATAAAGATGCGTCAAAATATTTTACTACTACTTAGTTCAGTATTAAAATAATTTATATCACAATAACATGATACTATAAAAACGTGTTCAATACATCTTATTGCTACTTGATTCTACACTTAAAAGAGTATAAAATTATAAAATCAGAAATTCAGGATATAACGATTTGAAATACGTTTAATGATGCATCGTTTTAAGTTTTTTACAAGTAATAACATCTGAATACAACAATATTACAAAATGCATTTAAATCCGGTTATTACTGTTTCCCTCACTATTAAAATATAAACAAATAACAATATCGCAATACAACTATATTTTGAAAAAAAACATTCAAATCCGGTTAATGATGCTTCTTCATTCTCTATTAAAATAATTAGAAAAATTATGTAACCACAATATAACGATAATGTAAGAATGCATTCAACTCCGTTTAATGCAGCCTCCTCTATTAAAATAAATACAAAAATCATAAAATCAGAATAAAACAATATTCTAAACACGCATTCAAATCCGGTTATTGCTGCTTCGTACTCTATTAACCCTTAAATTGGCAAAATACAAATGTCTTGTGTCAGTTATTTGAATGAGGCGGACCGCACTGAAAACGGAATCTTTTATAACTGTTATTATTAGGTATTTTGTATAATTAGACACACATTTAAGTGGTTTCTTTTCGTTAGTTTTCTTCCGATTTATTAAAAATATTAAATTAATTAAACCAACTGGTGTATCCAAAAGGATACATTACGAATTTAAGGGTTAAAATAAATACGAAAATTATAATATCACAATATAACGATATTTTAAAAACGCATTCAAATCCGGTTATTGCTCCTTCATACATACTCTATTAAAATAAATACGAAAATTGTAATTTTATAATATAACGATCTTTTAAAAACACATTCATCTCCCGTTATTGCTGCTATGTTCTCTATTAAGATAAATACGAACGAAAATAATAATACCAAAATATAACGACGTTATAAAAACGCATTACAATCTGGTTCTTGCTGCTTAGATCTCAAAGTAAATACGAAAATTAATATATCACAATATAACGATATTATGAAAACTCATTCAAATCCGTTTCTTGTTGCTTCGTTCTCTTTTAAAATAAATACGAAAATTATAATATCACAATATGACGATATTTTAAAAACGCATTCAAATCCGGTTCTTCCTGCTTCGTTCTCCATTGAGGATAAATACGGAAATTATAATATCACAATATAACTATGTTTTAAAAACGCATTCAAATCCGGTTCTTACTGCTTCGTTCTCTTTTAAAATAAAAACGAAAATTATTATATCACAATATAACCGTATTTGAAATACGTTTTCAAATCCAGTTCTGGCTGCTTCGTTCTCTTTTAAAGTAAATACGAAAATTACAATATCATAATATAACCGTATTTTAAAAACGCATTCAAATCCGGTTCTTTTGCTCCGTTCTCATTTAAAATAAATACGAAAATTATAATATCACAATATAACGATATTTTTAAAACACATTCAAATCCGGTTCTCGCTGCTTCGTTCACCTTTAAAAATTAAAACAAAAATTATAGTATCACAATATAACCGTATTTTAAAAGCGCATTCAAAACAGTTTACCGCTGCTCCGTTCTCTATTAAAGTAAAAACGAAAATTATAATTTCAAAATATAACAGTATTTTAAAAACGCATTCAAAACCGGTTCTCGCTGCTCCGTTCTCTTTTAAATTAAAAACGAAAATTATAATATTAAAATATAACCACATTATAAAACACATTCAATCCGGTTCTTTACTTCGTTCTGTTTTAAAATATAAATGAAAATTATAATATCGTAATATAATAGTATCTTAAAAACGCATTCAAATCCGGTTCTTTTGCTTCATTCTCTTTTAAAATAAATACGATAATTATAATATCACAATATAACCGTACTTTATGAACGCATTCAAATATGGTTTTCGCTGCTTCGTCCTCCTTTAAAATAAAGACGAAAATTTTATTATCGCACTGTAACCGTATTTTAAAAACGCAATCAAATCCGGTTCTTTTGCTTCGTTGTCTTTTAAAATAAAAACGAAAATTATAATATCACAATATAAACCTTATTTTAAAAACGCATTCATATCCGGTTCTTGCCGCATCGTTCTCTCCTAAAGTAAAACCGAAAATTATATCACAATATAACAGTATTATAAAAAGGCATTCAAATCCGGTTATTTTGCTTCGTTCTCTTTTAAAATAAAAACGAAAATTGTATTATCACTTTGTAACCGCATTTTAAAAACGCATTAAATGTGGTTCTCGCTACTTCGTTTTTTTATAAATAAAAATCAAATTATAATATCACAATAGAACTTATTTTAAAAACACATTCAAATCCGGTTCTTTTGCTTACTTCTCCTTTAAAATAAAAACAAAATTTTAATGTCACAATATAACCGTATTTTGAAAATGCATTCAAATTCGGTTCTCGCAGCTTCGTTCTCTTTTAAAGTAAAAACGAAAATTATAATATCACAATATAACCGAATTTTATAAACGCATTCAAATCCGGTTCTCTTCTTTCGTCCTCTTTTAAAATAACTACGAAAACTATATCACAGTATAACCTTATTTTAGAATCGCATTCAAATCCGATTCTCGCTGCTTATTTCTCTTTTAATATAAAAAAATTATGATATCACAATATAACCGTATTTGGAAAACGCATTCAAATCCGGTACGGTTGTTTCATTCTCTTTTAACATAAATATTAACTATATAATATCACAATGTAACCGCATTTTAAAAACACATTCAAGTCCGGTTCTCGCTGCTTCGTTCTCTTTTAAACTAAAAACGAAAATTATAATATAACAATATAACCGTATTTTAAGAACGCATTAATATCCGGTTTTTGATTCTTCGTTCTCTTTTAAAATAAAAACGAAAATTATAATATCACAATATAACCGTATTTTAAAAATGCATTTAAATCTGGTTCTCTTGCTTCTTTCTCTTTTAAAAACAGTACGAAAATAATATCACAATATAACCTTATTTTAAAAACGCATTCAAATCCGGATCTCGCTGCATCATTCTCCTTTAAAATAAAGACGGAAATTGTAATATCACAATATAACCGTATTTTAAAACGCATTCGAATCCGGTTTTTCGCTTCGTTTTCTTTTAAAATAAATACGAATGTTATAATTTCACTTTATAGGCCTATCCGTATTTTAAAAACGCATTCAAATCCGGTTCTTTTACTTCGTTCTCTTTTAAAATAAATACGGAGATTATAATATCACAATATAAACGTATTCGAAAACGCATTCAAATTCGGTTCTCGCTGCTTCGTCCTCATTTAAAATAAATACGAAAATTATAATATCACAATATAACGATATTTTTAAAACGCATTCAAATCCGGTTCTCGCTGCTTCGTTCTCCTTTAAAAATTAAAACAAAAATTATAGTATCACAATATAAGCGCATTCAAAACAGTTTACCGCTGCTCCGTTCTCTATTAAAGTAAAAACGAAAATTATAATTTCAAAATATAACAGTATTTTAAAAACGCATTCAAAACCGGTTCTCGCTGCTCCGTTCTCTTTTAAATTAAAAACGAAAATTATAATATTAAAATATAACCACATTATAAAACACATTCAATCCGGTTCTTTACTTCGTTCTGTTTTAAAATATAAATGAAAATTATAATATCGTAATATAATAGTATCTTAAAAACGCATTCAAATCCGGTTCTTTTGCTTCGTTCTCTTTTAAAATAAATACGATAATTATAATATCACAATATAACCGTACTTTATGAACGCATTCAAATATGGTTTTCGCTGCTTCGTTCTCCTTTAAAATAAAGACGAAAATTTTATTATCGCACTGTAACCGTATTTTAAAAACGCAATCAAATCCGGTTCTTTTGCTTCGTTGTCTTTTAAAATAAAAACGAAAATTATAATATCACAATATAAACCTTATTTTAAAAACGCATTCATATCCGGTTCTTGCCGCATCGTTCTCTCCTAAAGTAAAAACGAAAATTATATCACAATATAACAGTATTATAAAAAGGCATTCAAATCCGGTTATTTTGCTTCGTTCTCTTTTAAAATAAAAACGAAAATTGTATTATCACTTTGTAACCGCATTTTAAAAACGCATTAAATGTGGTTCCCGCTACTTCGTTTTTTTATAAATAAAAATCAAATTATAATATCACAATAGAACTTATTTTAAAAACACATTCAAATCCGGTTCTTTTGCTTACTTCTCCTTTAAAATAAAAACAAAATTTTAATGTCACAATATAACCGTATTTTGAAAATGCATTCAAATTCGGTTCTCGCAGCTTCGTTCTCTTTTAAAGTAAAAACGAAAATTATAATATCACAATATAACCGTATTTTATAAACGCATTCAAATCCGGTTCTCTTCTTTCGTCCTCTTTTAAAATAACTACGAAAACTATATCACAGTATAACCTTATTTTAGAATCGCATTCAAATCCGATTCTCGTTGCTTATTTCTCTTTTAATATAAAAAAAATTATGATATCACAATATAACCGTATTTGGAAAACACACTTCAAATCCGGTACGGTTGTTTCATTCTCTTTTAACATAAATATTAACATTATAATATCACAATGTAACCGCATTTTAAAAACACATTCAAGTCCGGTTCTCGCTGCTTCGTTCTCTTTTAAACTAAAAACGAAAATTATAATATAACAATATAACCGTATTTTAAGAACGCATTAATATCCGGTTTTTGATTCTTCGTTCTCTTTTAAAATAAAAACGAAAATTATAATATCACAATATAACCGTATTTTAAAAATGCATTTAAATCTGGTTCTCTTGCTTCTTTCTCTTTTAAAAACAGTACGAAAATAATATCACAATATAGGCCTAACCTTATTTTAAAAACGCATTCAAATCCGGATCTCGCTGCATCATTCTCCTTTAAAATAAAGACGGAAATTGTAATATCACAATATAACCGTATTTTAAAAACGCATTCGAATCCGGTTTTTCGCTTCGTTTTCTTTTAAAATAAATACGAATGTTATAATTTCACTTTATAGGCCTATCCGTATTTTAAAAACGCATTAAAATCCGGTTCTTTTACTTCGTTCTCTTTTAAAATAAATACGGAAATTATAATATCACAATATAAACGTATTCGAAAACGCATTCAAATTCGGTTCTCGCTGCTTCGTTCTCTTTTAAAATAAAATCGAAAATTATAATATCACAATATAACAGTATTTAAAAAACGCATTGAAATCCGGTTCTTTTGCTTCGTTCTCTTTTAAAATGATAACGAAGATTATAATATCACAATATAACCTTATTTTAAAAACGCATTCAAATTCAGTTCTCGCTGCTTTGTTCTTCTTTAAAATAAAAACGAAGCTTATAATATCACAGTATAACGGTATTCTAAAAACGCATTCAAATCCGGTTGTCGCTGCTTCGTTCTCTTTTAAAATAAGAATTAATATTAAAATATCACAATATAACCGTACTTTATAAACTCATCCAAATCCGGTTCTCTTGCATCGTTCTTTTAAAATAAGAACAGAAATTATGAAATCACAATATAACCTTATATTATAACGCATTCAAATCCGGTTCTCGCTGCTTTGTTCTCTATTAAAATAAAAACGAAAATTATAGAATAACAATATAACCGTTTTTTAAAAACACGTTCAAATCCGGTTTTTTGCTTCGTTCTCTATTGAAATAAATACGAACGTTATAATATCACAATATAACCGATTTTAAGAACGCATTAAAAATCCGGTTCTCGCTGCTTCGTTCTCTTATAAAATGAAAACGAAAATTATAATATAGCAATATATCCGTATTTCAAAAGCGCATTCAGATCCGGTACTTTTTCTTCGTTTTCTTTTGAAATAAAAACGAAAATTATAATATCACAATATAACCTTATTTTAAAAAAGCATTCATATCCGGTTCTCGCTGCTTCATTCTCTTTTAAAATAAAAGCGAAAATTATAATATCACAATATAACCGTATTTTAATAACGCATTCAAATCCATGTTTTTTGGTTCGTTCTCTTTTAAAATAAAAACGAAAATTATATCACACTATAACCGTATTTTAAAAACGCATTCAAATCCGGTTCTTTTGCTTCCTTCCCTTTTAAATTAATACGAAAATTATATTAGCAAAATATCCTGATTTTAAAAACGCATTCTAATCCTGTGGTTTAGCTTCGTTCTCTTTCAAAATAAAAACGAAAAATAAAATATCGCAATACAACCGTATTTTAAAAGCGCATTCTAATTCGGTACTTTTGCTTCGTACAATTTTAAAATCAATATGAAAATTATAATATCACAATACCATTTTAAAACGCTTTCAAATGCGGTTCTCGCTGCGTTGTTTATTAATTAAAACGAAAATTATTATATCACAATAGAACTTTTTTAAAAACACATTCAAAACCGGTTCACGCTGCTTCGAAATAAAAACAAAAATTGTAATATCACAATATAACCGTATTTTAAAAACACATTCAAATCCGATTCTTTTGCTTAGTTCTCCTTTAAAATAAATACGAAGATTATGATATCAAAATATAACCGTATTTTAAATGCGCATTCAAAACCGGATCTCGCTGCTCCGTTGTCTTTTAAAAATAAAAACGAAAATTATAGTATCACAATATAACCGTATTTTAAAAACGCATTCAAATCCGGTATTTTGGTTCGTTCTCTTTTGAAATAAATACGAAAATTATAATATCACAATATAACTGTATTTTAAGAACGCATTAAAATCCGGTTCTCGCTGCTTCGTTCTATTTTGAAATGAAATCGACAAATATAATATCGCAATATATCCGTATTTCAAAAACGCATCCATATCCGGTACTCGCTGTTTTGTTCTCTTTAAAAAAATCCGATACTTATAATATCACATAATAACCGTATTTTGAAAACGCATTCAAATACGGTTCTTCCTGCTTTTTCCCTTATCAAAATAAATACGGAAATTGTAATATCACAATATAATGATGTTTTAAGAAAGCATTTATCTTTGGTTATTGCTGCTTCGTTCTCTATTAAGGTAAATACCAAAATTATAATATGACAACATAACCGTATTTTAAAAACGCAATGAAATCCGGTTCTTGCTGCTTTGTTCTTTCTTAAATTAAAAATGAAAAATAGTATATCCCAATATGACCGTATTTTAAAAAGGTTTCAAAACCGGTTCTCTTGCTTCGTTCTCTTTTAAAATACATACGAAATCACAATATAACCCTGTTTAAAATCGAAATCAAATCCGGTTATCGCTGCTTCGTTCTCTTTATAAAATATAAATTAAATTGTAATATCAGAATATAACGGTATTTAATATAAATTAAATTGTAATATCAGAATATAACGGTATTTAATAAACGCATTCAAATCTGGTTGTTTTTCATCGTTCTCTTTTAAAAATAAACATGAAAATTAAAATATCACAATATAACTGTATTTTAAAAGCCCTTTCATATCCGGTACTCGCTGTTCCGGTCTCTTATGAAATAAAAACAAAAATTATAATATCACAATATAGCCGTATTTTAAAAACGCATTCAATTCTGGTTCTTTTGCTTCGTTATCTTTTAAAATAAATATGAAAATTGTTATAAAAACGAGTTCGAATACCGTTATTACAACTCTGCTGTGTGTTACAATAATTCCAAAATTACAAAATCATGGTTATACATTATTATAAAATTACAATATACCGATGTTGTAAAAATGAGTAAAATCCACTTATTGCTACTTTGTTCGGTATCAATATTTTTTAAGCAAAATTATAAAGTTACATCATAATATATAAAGACGGGTCAAATTATTTTACTATAACTTAGTTCAGTATTAACATAATTATATATCACAATACCACGATACTATAAAAACGCGTTCAAAAGCTGTTATTGCTATCTAATTCTGTATTTAAAGAATACAAAATTATAAAATCAGGATATATATAAAACACATTCAAAACCGGTTTTTTATGTTTCGTTCGCTATTAAAATAATTTTCAAATAATAAAATAGCAATACAACGATATTACAAAAACTCATTCAAATCCCGTTATTGCTGCTTCGTTCTCTAATAAAATAAGTACAAATAATAAAAATCGCAATACAACGATATTACAAAAACGCATTCAAATCCGGTTATTGATGTTTCGTTCGCTATAAAAATAATTACATAAATTATCAAATCACAATACAACGACATTATAAAAACACATTCAACTCCGGTTATTGGTGCCTCCTCTGTTAAAATAATTACAAAAATCATAAAATCACTATATAACTATATTATAAGAACGCATTCAATTCCGGTTATAAATGCTTCGTACTCTATTAAAATAATTACAAATAATAAAATAGCAATACAACGATTTTTAAAACGAATTCAAGTCCGGTTATTAATGCTTTGTTTTTTATTAAAATAATTACAAATAATAAAATCGAAATACAACGATATTACAAAAACGCATTCAAATCCGGTTATTGCTCTTTCGTTCTCTATTAAAATAATTACAAATAATAAAATCGCAATACGATATTTTAAAATGTACTCAAATCCGGTTATTGATGCAAGTCAAATACTATAAATCAAGTACAAAATTACGATAGTATAAAAAACGTACTCAATTACTGTTTTTAATATTTGGTTCTCTATTAAAATAATTATAAAATCACAGTATCGCGGTTTTATAAAAAGCCTTCTAATTTAGTTGTGGCTACTTGGTTCTCTATAAAAGTAATTATACATTCACAGTAACGCGATTTTACAAAAATGCATTCTAATTCGGTTATGGCTATTTGGTTTTCTGTTAAAATAATTATACAATATCAATATAGCGACTTTATAAATACGCCTTCAATTTTGGTTATTATTGTTTGATTCTACATTAATATAAGTAAAATTTTATAAATTAATCGCAGTGGTTCGGTGCTATATTACACGCATTCAGTTCCAACTACTTGGTCCTCTTTTAAAATAATTATAAAGTCAAAATACCACTATTTTATAAAACGGCTTTAGAATTCGATTATAGTTGTTCGGTTCTAATTTAATGCAAATCAAATAATATACATTAATCATGAATTTAGCATACTGTGAGAAACAAATTCATTTCCATTTATTACTAAATGTTCCTCTAATGAAATAATTATAAAATGACTGTATAGCGAATTAAAAAAAAGCGTTTAAATTCAGTTATTACTGTTCCATTCTAATTTATGGTAAGTAAAATAACATAAATTAATCACAAAGTTACGATATTATCGACGAATTATAAAAGCAATTTCGTATCCGGTCATATGTTTGGTCTTGAATGGAAATCATTAAAATATTTAAAACATATAAATAGTAATATCAATATATTATAAATTCGCTTTCAAATCCTGTTATTGCTGCTTGATTCAACATTAAAACGTTCATAAAATTATAAAAATCGCAATATTATATTAAAAAATCAAGAGTTCGTACCTGCAAATGTTGATTTGTTGCTTCACAGGGACTGCTGCCATTCATTAATAATTCTGAAGTAATTTATACAGTGGTTACTTAAATGCGGACTCCATCCAGTCTACAAACCTTTTTTCTTTTAATTATCTTTCCGGTAGATTTCCTGTAATTTTTGCTCTTTTCCTTTGTCTCAAAATTGGCATTTGACTTTCATGTCAACTAATTTTTTATCTCACCACCGAAATATTTCTTCGTTACTTATTATTTATTTCTAAAATTGAGAAAAAAAAAACTGGAACAATCTAACTTCGGCAGTCAGTACCCTGTTCATTGTTTGCATTAATTTTATAATTTCATTTAGACAACATAATCCGTAAGCCATAAAAGTAAATTCTGAAGGAGATCCATGGATACATTCCTTATTGTTTCCATGACGACAACAGAAGGAAAAATGAGAATTCACTATTTCGTTGAAAACGCATTGTTTTAGAAGCATTATTGTTGACAGTATCCTATCTGCTTAACGTGGGATATATATATCATCATCAATGGCAGTCATGGATTAAGCCATTGGCCTGTTCCGCTTCAGGAAAGAAATTGATCCCTCCATCTCTTCTTAGGTCTTCCTGGGTCTCTTCGCCCTGTGGGTCTATAGTTCAATAGCTGCAGAGGTAGTCTATTGTTTGGCATTCTCAGAAGGTGTTCATGCCAATTATATATATATATATATATATATATATACACATTGTTGAATGCGATCAGGTGATCTTTTATGACATTTCTGGCTTTCTCTCCTGGCATTGGTGGAATTGTGATCTTAGGTTTGGGCACCTAGAAGGGGGAATTATGTTACCCCGATGATATGATGGATGATAAGTGATAATGAAACGTCAGGAAAGTTCTTAACTTCCACTTAACCTAAATTCGAGACAATGTTCAATCATAGGAGTAATTTCCCTTTAATAAAAAATCCCTATGATGTGACCGAGAATCGATCCCGGACCTCATGAACTGTAGTCAGAAACGCCTGACCACGAGCCCATGAGGATAGTCACATCGGATACATTGAGGTTGGAAAATTTGTCTTGTGATAATATATTCTGGTTTCTTTTGAACAAGTAGGGACTATTAAAGTTTGAGTTATAATTGTATCATCTACGTATCTTTGGGGACACTTTGCTACATATTTGTCCATATAAATTAGCATAAAAACCAAAAAGCTCACAAATTATTGTGGCGGTACGTGAAAAATTACTTTAAGAATAAATATATATGTATTTAAATTTATTAAAAATATGAGAAATACCGTGAAAATTGAATGAAAATTACAGGTAATATTAATATAAAATCACCATATTTACAAACTATCCAAACTTTTAACCATAAAGAAAGTATACCGTAATAAAGCTAATTGAGAAATTAATTAAAAATGTAATTTTATACAGGTTTCCGGTACATAGTAGTATAGGCGGTCATGATAAAGGTGACATGATGGCCAAAGAACGCTCTAAAGTTAAACAAAATGTTGTTAAAATTTCTCCCTATGGAAATCTAAAACAACTAATTATTATTATTAAACAGTAATTAAACAAAATTATAAAGATAAATTACTGGTGAAAAATGAAGGATCCAAATGGAGAAATATGTAGACCCTGTATACATACTAAATAGAACATTTTTATGTAGTATTTTAATCCGGTATTGCGCTGTTTAGTTTCATTACTCTATCCATGATTGTTTAAGTAAACATTTGTACAGGATTGATACATTGTAACTATGTTGTATTCTCATGAAGAAAAATGGTTCTGGAACATTTGATGCAACGTGAGGAGCAGAAATTATATCATGATATCTCGTCAAAAATTGGAATATCCGCTTGATTTCAATAGTATATACTGTGTCTCGTTGTGAAATATCGAAAATTACGACCGCTAGAGCGATTATTAAATTTCGTTTCAGGTGAACTTCTACACTTAATTGTTTTAATGAATAACATACCATGAACCTACGGGTTCGATAGTACCAGTGAGTTAGTTAGTTAGTTAGTTATACACTGCCAATTTAAGTTAATTAAATATTATGTCTAGCGGTTGCTAGAATAAACTTTTAATTTCAGATAAACTCACACTTCTAATTGTCGGATTTCGCTGATTTTTGGACAATAAGAACCTCTATTTTAACAGGATGTATTGAGTTTCGTTGTGAAATGTTTAAAATTACGACCGCTAGACGTTTTTAAATTTTCGTTTCCAATGAACTCCTACCCGAGTGGTTCTACATCATAATATATACGGGTAGCGATTAAACACTCTCCTTACCTGAAAACAACGTTGTGTCAAAATTTCAGGTCAATCAACCGACTATTTTTGAGTTTTACAAGCACGAACATAAGCAGGCTGAATTTTTATAGGCTACTTAAATATTCAAGAAGCTATAAATATAACTATGTTTAGTCCATGACATTTATTGGAACTCGACATAAAAGGACAAAAGTTGTAATTGGTGCTAACATTATTGAACAAGTAACTTGTTTTAATTATCTGGGATACATGATATCCTATTTGCAAAATTTGGATATGGAGAAGGAATTACGGAAATTTCAACAGATAAGTGGTTCAATAAGAATATATTTGAGAAGTTAGACCACGTGGTTCAATAATAATATATTTGAGAAGTTAGACCACAAGGGATACTCAACTGAACTTTTACAAAGTAGTAGGCCTAACGTTAACATACGGGTCTGAGACTTTGCCTTTAACTATCTCTGATAAAAATAAAATTGAGACAATATGGAGGGTTGTTTGTGATCTCTGATAACAAATGATTTTTAAGCTTTACCTTAAGAAAACCGTGTCTTCGCCATAGAGCATGCTCTATTTGATGGCTCGTCACCCAAGCTATGGCTCGGCATCGGAGTTTCCACTGCAGAATACTCTTATGCAGCACAGCCATGTCTAGAAATTCCCACTCCTCTTTACATGCTTTCCAGAGACCGTCTATTGTTCGAGGACGCCTGTTTTCCAGTGCCCTTTTGAAGAGTCCAAAGACACAAAGTCCATCGGTGATGCATCAGGAGACTTCACTGGGATGTTGCTGAATGGAATAGCATGTATTCCAGTTTCCTTCTCCATGTCTCCAGCAATGTCAGGGTTGAACCCGAAGTGTGACTGGAGGCCTTGTCTTGGTACACCCAGACTTGGTTTTTGTCTGTACCATAGAGAGCTGGGATTTCAGTCGGGTAAATTGGTCACACTTCTTTCTGGTAGTACTGGGAGTTGATTTTGGCCTTTTTAGCTACTCTACGAATGATCAGTTTTTCATTATAGCAATATCCCGCGATGACCATAAATTCATTGGAGAAACTTTCTCTGCATTCGGCATACCACTTTTGAATTTTTTTTCACCCCTTTCTCTATAGTAAATTGCCCGGGGTTTGTTGCAGTCTCCTAGATAAACATATGCTTCATCAAGTGTGACCAAAAATTTCCATTTTTCTCCTGCCAGGTGCTTTTCATAGTTTCCTGCTGTTGGTGCGGCATTCGGCAATGTGACATGGCAACAATTTATGAACCCTGCTTTTGTGGCGCTTCTCCATGTTTAAATCTTTGTTTATTATGGTGTTTACAGTTTTAAGGGATATTCCCAATCTGCTCGCAATCACCCTTTGTGTGGCACGGTTACCACCAGAGATAAGGACTTTGACCTTTCTGATTACATCTGGGGTGCGGGTAGTAACAGGTCGTGGATTTGCCCGTTTTTTCCCTTATGGAATTAATCCCAAGCGACCCTTTCCCGTTTTATTAAGCACTGAGCTAATTCCACACTTTGACACCAAAAAATTACATTTTTGCAAGCCTCTATAATCGCGGAATAACTATAATTAGCATCGGAAAGGGCAGTAATATTCCCTTCCCAAAACGGGCCTAACTGCTTAGGCATTATCAGAGCAACACGCGTGCGAGTATAGCAGAAGCAGCACATTGACTGGTTTGATCGCCTCGCACGCTCCTGTCCTGATGACTCACACTCCAACATCACAATCTACTTGCCATATCGTTCTCAGAGATCGGAAACAACCCTCCGTAGAAATGAGAGTCTTCAGGTATATCTTTAAGAGATTAAAAGAGAAGTCAAGATATGACAGATGAATTACAAAAACCGGAGAAAATGCAGAAATAAATGTAAATGGTTTGAACATATACAAAGAATATAAAACAGACGTTTAATCAAGACAGATATTCTATTATAGACCTTTAGATCAAAGAAATGTAGGAAGACCGAAACGACGTTTGAGGTATGACCTGTAATATATTGTGCAGCGGGGAGCGGAACGGGCCAATAGGCCCATACCTTGTAGCCTCGAAGAGATATCTAGTAGGAAACTAAGGTATTACTGGGATGGATGAAGGTCGGTTAAAATTTTTACAGGTTTTCTTTTTATTAAGATTTGAGAATCTTTTACGAGATTGAAAATCTTCAGACACGGGGCTCACGGCTTAAAGTCCCTCCCGGAGGACTTGTCTCTTGAATTTTTGCAGCCTAAAAATCCATCAACCCCCAACGGGTTTCAACTAACGACATATATATAAAGCGGCACCCAATGTTGAGCCGTAACCTCTCCTTTGTTACAAGTTACTGGACAAAGTTAATTTAGTTACCATATTTACTTATAGATGTCATGGATGGCATACGGTCAACGTACTGACTCAATGAGACATATAGCAGGCAAATAAGATATTTCTAAGATGTTGAGGTCGATACATTTTGATTAGAGGCCTTTTATTCCGACTTAAGTATGTTTTACGAACCTGAAAATCTTTAGACTCGGGATCCACGGGCTAAAAACCCTCCCGGAAGATCCGGATAATTTACCCCTCGGATTTTTGCATCCTAAAAAATCCATCGACCCCCCTACCATGTTTGAACTGGCGACTATATATATGAATGTATATGTATAGGCCTATATAGATAGATAGATAGATCATCGGTTGATTAATGTCTTGGACATCGTCCGATTCCCAATAACCAATTTTGTCGGTCCATCCAATCTCCTGGTTGTAGATGTTTCTCCTTCATGTATAAATATATTCCCCGACTCCAGGAGGTTTTAGGCCTTCCTCTGCCTCGTCTTACCTCAGGTTTCCATTCCAAAACAGATGTTGGTAGCCGATCCACTTCCATTCGCTGGACACGTCCGTACCATCTTAATTTGCTGAGTTTTAATATAATTAAAAATAGTGTTTCCAATCTTCATTTTCTCTCTTATAACTGAGTTCCTAATTTTTTCTCTTCTTGAAATTCTTGCTGCGCTTCGTATAAAATCAATTTTCGTTGCCAAAAGATACTTATTTGTTTTTGTTGTTAATGGCCAAAGTTCTGCTCCATAAGTAATGATGCTTTTAAAAATTGTATGATGGGCCTGTATATTCTTTTTATTTTTATTACTTATATTTTTATCCCACAATGTTCCATTGAGGCAAGCAATTGCAAATTTTCTTTTATTATTCCTATTTCTTATTTCCTATTCATAATTCCCATTTTTATTTATTTTAATTCCTAAATACGTGATCTCACTACAAGATTTTATTGTTTCTCCAGTCTCCAAAATTAAATTTTGTTCTGGTTCACCAACTGGTATTTTTTTTTCATGTTCAACATTTTTTCATATTCTTCTATTAATTCTCTAGTAATATAATCTAAATCTTCATAATCTTGTGCAATTAACAATTGATCATCTGCAAAATGTAAGTTGTATAAAGTTTTATTGTTTGAAATAGGAATTCCCATACTTGAACATTTTCTCCTTTAATATTTCATGTACATATATTTTAAACAGAGTCGGTGATAGACAACAACCTTATTGTATAAAACCATGCGACAATTTACTGCCAATTTTAATTTCAGATATGCAATAAAGCAATCCTTAGTTTCTCTATTGGGACATTGTCGTATGCTTTCTCAAGATCTACAAATAGTAGGTGCAACGTTATCCATATTGCATTTTCTTTTCTATTGCCTGAGTAATGCAAAATAAATTGTCGGTTGTGGAACGACCTGCTCTAAAGCCTGAAAAAAAGATATATGTGTTTGTGTATGTGTGTGTGTGAGTGTGTGTCTGTTACTGTTGTAGTGGCCGCATCTTTAGTTTTTTACGAAACCAAAATGGCGTAAAGCAATCATTTAACAAAAGTAAAGTCGAATTCGTTAACCAGCAATAAGAAATTATTATTAATATTTTTCCATAAATGAATTAACTCATTCATTAACTTCAAGAAAATTGAGATTTTTTATCAGAAATAAATCCGATCAATAGGAGAGGGGATTATCCTGAACGAAAATTAAACAATCGCTACAACTGCAGTAATAATTTTCAATTTTTTCTTAACGAAACTCGGTATACGATATTGAAATGGTACAGGAAAGGTACACTCTAAAAATTAGCGAAATTCGACTATTAGAATTAAGAGTTTACCTGAAACTCAGATTTTAGAAATTGCTGTACCAGCCGGCATGTTTGTTTTCTAGCAATACATGCTATTTAATTAATAAAACTGAGATATATTCTAAAACAGCAACATCGAACCACAAATTTGACTGGCTCAGATATTCGCTTAGTTTTCGTAATTCCTCCGAGGTGTTAGGATTATAATCTAATATATAAAAATTAATGTTTGTTTGTTTGTTCGTTCGTATACTTTATGCGTGGTCATACCGTTGATCCGATTGTGATGGGACTTTTTGCAAAATGTTCAGGAGATTCCCGGGATGAACATAGGCTATAAGAGAGTTGTGATACTCAACCCCTTCACCCTTAAAAATCGGCCTTTGTAGTGGAAAACGTGAAAAAAGTAGCTCTTTGGACGCTTAAATGGCTTACGTTGCCTAAACCATAACAAATACACAAAATTAATGTACACAGAATTGAATATCTTCAAAAGCTCTACAAAAAAGTTTGTGACAGCATATGTTTATTTCTTACGGATAACTCACAATAACCATTTTTGTCTTTCATTGATGCCAAGAAGATCGAGACAAGTAAGTAGATTCCTGTGCAAGCATAGCAGCACATGGCGGGTATTCTTTTACGGATAACTCACAATAACGAATTTTGTCTTTTAGCTCAATTAACCAAGAAGATGGAGACAAGTAGATTCCCGGGTAACACCGGATAATCAGCGCGGGGAATCTTTCATTTCACTTATTCAACTAATCATAAAAGAAGTATATTAATTTTTGTCTTTCATCTCATTTATGCCAAGAAATTTGGGATAAGTAGATTCCCGAACAACGCCGGGTAAACAGCACGGAGTATCTAAAAATAAGTACGATATACATTTCCCCTCTTATTTATTTAACTAAACATAAAACATTACTTTTCGTATTTCAGTTCATTTAAGTCAAGAAGATCGGGATAAGTAGATTCCCGGGCAACGCCGGGTAATCGGCACGGGGTAACTAAAAATATAAATTTATAATTATTTTTCCTTTTACTTATCAACTAAACATAAAATCACATTAATTTCATTGATTTAGGCGTAAGAGCGCACGCCGGGTATTAGCTAGTAGTATATACAATTATAAAATTGATTACTTATAGATCCGTTTCCTCAACTTTGTAAAATATTAATTCACTGTAGGACTTTCGAGACTAATTCCATCGTCAGCAGAAAGAGAAGGATATAGGTCTTAATTCAGGGTGAGTAGATACAGACATATCTCCTGCTCCTTCCACTGACTTGTGGGACCAATTTCGAAAGGCATAAAGCGAATTATTATTTTACAAAGTTGAAGAGATGAACCTACAAGGTAAACAATTTTGTAATTTTATATTATAATTTTAATTTATTTTCCAATGAATTTCATTAATGTTGACTCCGTGATGTAATTTCTTTTTAATTTGTAGTAAATATGACATGTTGTAAGTAACATTGCTAATATAAACTGTATGATAAATTAACTGTAACTAATAACTAGGGAAAGGATTTTGAGGTGCGGCAATTTTCCAAAAAATATAGCTATTATCATACCAATAGTTCAATATGTTTTTTTTTTCTAATGCCACCAGGTTGTGTTTTATGACATTTCTGGTTTTGTCCCCTGGCATTGGCGTAATTGTAACCCACTTCTGAAGTTGGGGCGCCTAGAAGGCGGAGTTACGTTATCCCGATGATATGATGGGTGATAAATGATAATGAAGCACCAGGAGAGTTCTGAACATAAAGTTAACCTAAATTCCAGATCATGGGCAGCCATTCCTATGGTTTGACCGGGAATCGAACCCGGGACCTCATTAACAGTAGTCTGAAACGCTGACCAGCTCATGAGGCTGGTCGAGTTCAATATATGTATTTGGGAGGATAAAATGAAGCGAAATGAACACAATTTGTTGCACCTTTTTGCACTTTTCGTGAGATTACTACATTCCCCCCCTTTGGTCTCTTTTTCTATGCTTCAGCTCCATTTCCTCCACTCTTTTCTGCGTTTTTGAAAGATAGGACAGAAAAAATTATATTTTTTCTTCTTGAACAGCTTTTTAATTCTCAATCAGAAGTCAACAATATTAAATAAATATTAAAATATAATTTGTGTAAATCACCAGTAATTGATATCCCAACAACAATGGCCAATCTGCAGCAGTGAAGTCGAATTTAAATTTCAACAGTATTGCTGTAACTGTCTAACATAAGTTCAGTTAGTCTTCTTCTTCTTTTAAGCTCATGTATCCCTTAACAGAGATTTAGGCGCTCTCCCCCTATAGGGAAGAATTTGAACCATAATAATTTAGTTACACTTGTTATCGTATAGATGTCCTTTGTGTGGTCCGTGGTCAGCGTTCCGCCTCATACTGACATCTAGGAAACCAAGTTAGTACTAGGATGGGAAATTGCGGTAGATTTTGCTTAGAGGCCTTTCATTCAGGCTTAAGGATCTTTTACGAGGTTGAAAATCTTCAGACACGGGGCTCACGGCTTAAAGTCCCTTCCGGAGGACTTGTCCCTTGCATTTTTGCAGCCTAAAAATCCGTCAATCCCAAACGGGTTTCAACTAGCGACTATATATATATATATATATATATATATATATATATATACGCAACCAAATATTGAGCCGTAGCCTCTCCTTTGTTACAAATTACTGGACAAAGTTAATTTAGTTACCATATTTTCTCATAGATGTCATGGATGGCATGCGGTCAACGTACTGACTCAATGAGACATCTGGCAGGCAAATAAGATATTTCTAAGATCTTGAGGTCGATACATTTTGATTAGAGGCCTTTTTATTTCGACTTAAGTATGTTTTACGAATCTGAAAATCTTTAGACTCGGGTTAAAGTCCCTCTCCGAGGATCCGGATAATTTGCCCCTCGGATTTTTGCATCGTAAAAATACATCGACCCCCTACCATGTTTGAACTGGCGACTATATGTATGAATGTATATGTATATATAGATAGATAGATCATCGGTTGATTAATGTCTTTGACATCGTCCGATTCCCAATAGCCAATTTTGTCGGTCCATCCAATCTCCTGGTTGTAGATGTTTCTCCTTCATGTATAAATATATTCCCTGACTCCAGGAGCCTGGAAATCTTCAGACTCGGTACCCACGGCCTAAAGTCCCTTCTGGAGGACTTGCTCCTTGGATTTTTCTATCCTAAAAAATCCATCGACCCCGGCCGGGTTTGAACCCGCGACCCTCGGGACCAGAGGCAAGGAACATAACCACTAGTCCACCGCGGCAGTAATTTAACAGTTTTCTATCTACCGACTTGTTGTTGACTGTGTTTTACTAGTCTAAACCACAACGTATTTTTATTAGTATATAATATTACAACTGTATTTTCACAAAAATAGCATGACAAATGTTAAGAAGGATAAGTTGTATACACTTTCAGATATCAAAGCACAAATTATCGAAACTGATTGCATCATTCTTCGGTGTTCCAACTGCGAAGTAAAAATTGCAATAAATTAAAGAACTCTGAATTACCTCTTATGGACTCTATAAAGAAGAAACCTTAATTCATTTGTTTCAGTAGCACCTTTCTTTGCAGCTTTTGTAATTATTTTCAGAACCTTTTCTTCTCCTTTTATGACCAAAATTTGCACCTTAAAACCCCTTTTCTAATACATTAAAAAGGTCGTTAAATTTTGATTAGAGGCCTTTTTATTCAGATCCTTTTCGAATCGGGAAATCTTCCGACTCGGGACCCACTACTTAAAATCCCTCCCGGAGAACTTATTCCTTGGATTTTTCCTTCCTAAAAAATCCATCGACGCTGGTCGTGTTTGAACTTGCGACCCTCGGGATCAGAGGCAAGGAACATAAACACTAGTCCATCGCGGCCGACAATATTTATTATTAATAGTGTTTAAGCCGTTGCCATGGATTTCCTGAAGTAGTTTCCGCCCGGAGAGCCGAATGGGGGACTTCCGTGGAACACACGTCCGCATTTCTTGACGGTTGTATTTTTACGGTGAAAGATCACTCTTTCGACCAAGGTATTATACTTTTTTCATCTGGCTTATCGCTTTCGATCTGACCAGCATTGGTAACACGGAAGCAATTCTACCGCCGGCATAACTCTCTGGTGTGATTTAAGCACGCCAGCCACTCCACCACGACAAGTTAAAAATACCATGGAGGGGGAAGTCTCGTAGACTATGATGGGCAGGACTGTGGCACGAATGGGGAATGAAAGAGGGGCTTGGAAACTCCTTGTTGGAAGACTAGAGGGAAAGCGCCCAGTAGTTACTCCAAGAATGAGGTGGGAGAATAGCATTAACTATGATTTGAGGGAAGTAGATTGTATAGGGGATCATTGGAAAGCATTAGCTCAGGATAGAGATGTATGGAGACCTTATGTCCATGCGGCCAAGAACCTGAGGGTTTGATAGTGCCAATGAGTATTTTTTAAAGTAATGATAATAATAGTGATGATAATAATATACAGTGAGTTTACTGTACGACTTGGCCGTCGATAGAGCGTGCAGGCGAGGTCAGCACTTACTCCCGGCGAATCGCGTATATTTCAGCAAACTCAAATCACATTAACAATTTTTTAGAATAAAATGTTGAGAATAAAAAACAAACGTACCTTATCACAGGAGATGTTGGAAATGCTGTCCTTTTGCATCAATACATCTACGCCATCGTCTGAGGAAATTTGCATTCACACGCATTAGTTCAGCTTCCGAAATAGCGTTAATTTCTGTCCTAATATTTTGTTTTAATTCGTCTAATGTGTGAGGGTTAGTTTTGTAAACTTTATTTTTCAAGTTGCCCCATAAATAAAAGTCTCATGCCGTAAGATCAGGAGACCGAGCGGGCCATAACCCCCTACTGATTCTATTCTATTCTCAAAAATTTCCGCAATGAAATCTAATGACTGATCAGCTGTATGCGCGGTGGCAGAGTCCTGCTGGAAATATCCCGACCGACATTCAGTGTCCGTCAACTGTTCGAAAAATAGTGCCAGTATATTATTTTTGTAGTGTGCTGCCTTGTCACGCAGCGGGCCCGGGTTCGATCCCGGTCGGGGCAGTTTTTCTGGGTGAGGTTTTTATCGGGATTTTTCCTCACCTGTAAGACAAATGTCAGGAAAACATTAAGGCCCAAACGGTTCCCGAAAGCATATGGCCATCATCATCATCATCATCATCATCCTTATCATCCTTATCATCATCATCCTTCACCGGTGTGGAAAGCAACGGGAAGATACCACACCTACAATTCCCTAGTAAAGCTGCAAGCATAGCATGAAAATGCTATGATTGCAGTGAAGGACCTGCCTTCGGGCAGAATTAGTATAGACGGATGGATATTATTTCTGTAACTTTCGTCATTTATGGTACCATCATAAAAAATAGGCCCTATTATTCTGTAACCATTTATGGCACACCATACTCCGATTTTTTGATCATGCAATGGAGTTTCATGAACGAAGTTGGGTTTTTCTGTACCATAATATCGGTTGTTCTGTGATGATACATGACCATATAAATCAAACCATGCTTCGTCACTGAAATATATTAATCGTGGATCGATTGTTCCAGCATTAACATTCCTCAACATCAATTTACAGAAACATACCCAACTCTGGTTATCACGTGGTAGCAATTCCTAGACAACAGCAACCTTTTATGGTTTTACTCTCGATTCGCCGGGAGTAAGTGCTGACCTCGCCTGCACGCGCTACCGCCAGCCAAGTCGTACAGTAAACTCACTATATTTATTTTACCTGACAGTGTTAAGCCCTCAAGGCCTTGACTTCCGTTTAACCGGATTAAATAAAATTTACAATAATTAATTTTGTACTTAAATTACAATAAACATAAATTATTACATGATGTGGGCCTACCTATAAAACGATTATTTTCTAAAATATGTGTTAAGTTACTTTAGATTTAAAGAATAAAATATAATATGTACAACATGTAAAAGCGAAAATAAAACAACTAATAATGTAGAAAAATCAATTGTGAAGAAAAATTAATTATATAATAAGTAATTGTATAAGCTTGACCCAAAAGTTTCAAGTGTGTGGCAACCCCTGATCTCTTGAGGGAGAGAATTCCGGGATCGGGCAGTGTCTACTGTGAAAGTAGTAGAATAAGAAGGCGTATTGTGGAGAAGTATAGTTAGCAGACTTTTAACTTGTGACCTAATGTCAAAATTGTATACTGTAATAACAATGATAATAATAATTATAATAATATAATTATTTACATCAAATAAAATAGGGAAAGTCACATGGCTCCAAAACTTTACTGATCCTTATAGTATGGAAAATAGTAATGAATACAATATAGATAATAATATTCCTAAGGTATTACTGGAGGTCAATGAAGAAAAAATTATAAATATCTCCAAGAAATTTAAAAATAGGAAATCTCCAGGAGAAGGTTGGATGACTAATGAAATGATTAAATATAGTGGAGAAAAGCTTCTATTGAAAGTAATAAAAATTATTAAAAACATATTTCAAGGAAGGAAAGTCCCAGATGAATGGAAACTAGCATTGCAATCCCAATCTTTAAAAAGGGAGAAAAACAAAACCCGCAGAATTATAGACCTGTTAATCTACGTTATACCATTTTGAAAATAACTGCTAAATTAATCAAAAAACTAGAAGGAAATCAAGGCTCGATCATTGTATACAATAGGCACGAGATGTTAAGCCTGGTTGTCAGCCATATATGAATATCGCCTTTACCACCAGATCATACGCATTTCAGTTAGAGGCTGAACTGGCCGCAAGTCCATCCTACGGCCAGAATATTTAGACCAGTTTAAAATTCCAGATCCTATCGGGAATCGAACCGGCTACCTTCCAGTTTGTAGCGTATTGTCTTAGTATGTAGAGACTCTCAGCATACGTTAGCATGTTATATTGTAATTTCTTGCTGTTTCTGAGTAATACACATTATTAAGTGTCCGCAGAACGAATGTAAACAGTGCCGTGGCGTAGTCAATATATCCCCAATGTTCCACTCCGGAGATTCTAATTCGATTCCCGGCGAGATAGAGGATTCTAAATCTCCATCTTTGTTCTGAATGCGTGTTCTGCCCTTGTGTTTATTTGTGTATATAAGGAAACATGTTAAAAACTTAAAACAATCCACGAAACAATTAGTCTAACTTTTAAAAATAAAATTCGAAGAGACACGAAATTATGAAAGTAATATCCCATGGATGTGAAATATGGACAACAAGACAATACGAAACAGGCTTCAGAAATGAAATTCTTGAGAGGAGTTAAAGGATGTACAAAACTAGATCACATGAAAAATACGAAATACGAGAGGAATTAGAAATTTTTAATTTGAATGATAGATAAAATATAAGTGAGGCGTAACTTTACGAAAATTCATTAAAATATATACTAAAATAAAATATAAATAAAATAGAAAATAAAAAAAATACATATAAAATATAAAATAAAATACTTTACCTTAGTAGTAATTCCGCTAGAAGAGTCACAATCAATCTGGGATGAAAATGTGTCCAAGAGATATCAATAAGAGTAATAAATCAAGACTAGAGATATACCCATATTGATCAATTTATGTACAAATTATTATATTATAATTAACAATATACACAAAAATTCATAAGTCAATCTAAAATTAAATATTTACATTCTTCACAATTTTGTTATTCTTAATTTATTCCTCCATCCGTTTAATATTCGTATCACTCAATTTATGTCCTGCAGTACTTAGTTACAATTGACAAGATCTAATTCAAAGGGAGTAGCAAGTCTTTATTATTTCAGTTTGATTCATGATGTACTAGGCTTATGGAATGGAAGAAACCGGAAATAACTATATTATTGTGTTGGAACAGGTATACAATATAATAAAAAAAAAAAATAGTTTAGAAGTTTTATATATTCTATAACAGAGCTGTTTAACAAGTGCACACTATATATGAAAAGGAGGTCTTCCCCTCCTATTCGCATGTAGGTGCACTCCCAATTAAACATATTTTGACAAGTAAGTAGCAGTGTCTTACCTTATCAGCCTATCCAACTTAGGGTTGAATAGAAGGGGGGGGACGTCTTTATAGACATTGTGAGCACTTATTAACACAGCACTGATTAACCTTCCCTCTTAGCTGCAACAAATTTTAAACTTTCTAAAAACTTTGTTAAAATTAGCTGCATTTCCAGGACCACGCCGAGGACGTGAGGGATAGGATATTCCTGTTGTTCCTTCATATATATATATATATATATATATATATATATATATATATATATTAATGTATTCATTCTAGTGAGGTGATTTTCACCAACTAAAAGTTATGATTGCACACAAATATTAGTATAAGTTAATGTCTGTGTAAATGGAACGTAATTTAATTGGGTGCGATACCCCCTCTATCCTAATCCGGCTTTTCTAGACTAGGTTAATATTGTTAGACCCTACAGAAAATGTTTGTGATTTTTTTAAGTTATATTTATAAACATCTGAACAATTTATTTTAATCCTATTCAAGAAATATCAAACATTAATAGGCCTACTCATTACAGGATGTTTCAATCTTAACTTTTAGTAAACAAAATTCCGCTCACCACATTCTGTTTACAGTTGAATGCATCTTGAACATATTGAAGGAACGACAGGTATTTGGTCCCGTTAACGTTTTTGTGTAAAATCTATTATTATTAGGTTATTACATAAAAACGTTTCACCAAGAGCAAGTAACACACAGGTTTTATAATTTCCATCGATCTTGTTAACATTATTCGCGTAAACAAAAGAAAATGGGAGGGAAGCACATTCAAATCCTGTTACTTGCTACTTGGTCCTATTAGAAAATAATGACAAAATATTACAATACTATAAAAACACATTCAAAACTTGTTATTTACAATTTAGTCTAATATAAAAGTAATATAATAATTATAATATCGCATTATTACAACAGTAGGAATATATCGCATAAGGTGTATATTTCTTGTTCACTCTAAGTTTTATAGGAGTCTGTATGTGAATATTTTTTTGCACCATATTAAATTATATCGGTCACAATTTGAGCCACGTACTATGCACTTAGACTTTTATTCCGGCTCGTGGTTTCTCCGTCTGGCAAATCCGGTGATGGAAGCCATGTACTGCGAATCTCCTCATGGCGTATAGCAAATCATATGTAGCTTTTGCGAGAATTGGACTAATTTATTTAAGATGACATAAACCAGTTTTTTTTTCGCAGAATTCCAAACCTGGGACTTGTTTAATCCATTCGCAATACTTCACTGTATAATTAGGTATACGTTTCTGCTATAAAGAGTCATGTAACAACACAATTTACTTCCAGTCTATTCTTTACAATTGCATGCGTCTTCACTCACAAAATTTTCTTCGCTCGAGACCACAAAGTTATATTAATTTCCGAAAAATGAGTAGTCACTGCGGTCACCATCCGGTTTTATCTAACGGGAGCAGATATTCACAAGATTCCAGAAGCGATTGATTACACCATATCAGCCATAATTATAATAGTCATGAAAGCTAATCTTCCAGAAATCAAGCCTGTAGAGATCGCTTGCCATTCGTAGAAGTGATTCACTATCTGAATCCGAAAATGTGATGCCTTAAAAGGAGAGATTAGAGACTTGCCCTCGCACGAAAAATTAAGATATTCATTAGAGCTTCGGATAAACAATGTGTTAAATTATTACAAAAACTAGTTCAAAACATGTTATACTGACATTTGGTTCTAACTTATAATAATTATAAAATCACGTGTTATAAAAACGAGTTCAAATACCGTTATTACAACTCAGTCGTGTATTAAAGTAATTCCAAAATTACAAAATCGTAGTTATACGATATTATAAATCACAATATTGCGATGTTGTAAAAATGAGTAAAATCCACTCGTTGCTACTTTGTTCTGTATTAAAATTTTTGCAAAATTATAAAGTTACAAAATCATAATATATAAAATGCGTCAAAAATATTTTACTACTACTTAGTTCAGTATTAAAATAATTTTATATCACAATAACATGATACTATAAAAACGCGTTCAAAATATGTTATTGCTATATTTAAAAGAGTACAAAATTATAAAATCAGAAATCAGAAATTCAGGATATATATAAAACGATTTGAAATCCGTTTAATGGTGCTCCGTTGGCTATTAAAATTTTTACAAATAATAAAATCTCAATACAACCATATTACAAAAACGCATTCAAATACGGTTATTGCTGCTTCCCTCACTATTAAAATATTTGCAAATAATAAAATCGCAATACAACCATATTTTACAAAAGCATTGAAATCCGGTTAATGATACTTCATTCTCTATTAAAATAATTAGAAAATATATGAAACCACAATGTAAAGATAATGTAAGAACACATTCAACTCCGGTTAATAGTGCCTCCTCTATTAAAATAAATACAAAAATCATAAAATCAGAATATAACTATATTCTAAAAACGCATTCAAATCCGGTTATTCCTGTTTCGTACTCTCTTAATATGAACACGAAAATTATAATTTTACAATATAACGATCTTTTAAAAACGCATTCATCTCCGGTTATTGCTGCTTCGTTCTCTATTAAGATAAATACGAAAATTATAATACCAAAATATAACGATGTTATAAAAATGCATTCCAATCCGGTTCTTGCTGCTTAGTTTTTAAAGTAAATACGAATATTATTATATCACAAGATAACGATATTATGAAAACTCATTCAAATCCGGTTCTTGCTGCTTCGTTCTCCATTGAGGATAAATACGGAAATTAGAATATCACAATATAACTACGTTTAAAAAACGCATTCAAATCCGGTTATGACTGCTTCGTTCTCTATTAAAATAATACGAAAATTATAATATCACAATATAAAGATATTTTAAAAACGCATTCAAATCCGGTTCTTACTGCTTCATTCTCTATTAATATAAATACAAAAATTATAATATCCCAATATAACGATATTATAAAAAACGCAAACAAATACGGTTCTTGCTGCTTCTTCTATTTAAATTTATATGATAATTATAATATCACAATATAACCGTATTTTAAAATAGCATTCAAATCCGGTTCTTGCTGCTTCGTTCTCTTTTAAAATAAATACGAAAATCACAATATAATAACATAACCGTATATTAAAAAAGCATTCAAATCCGGTTCTTTTGCTGCGTTTCTTTTAAAATAAATACGAAAATTACAATATCACAATATAACGATATTTTAAAAACGCATTCAAATCCGGTTCTCGCTGCTTCGTTCTCCTTTAAAATAAAAACGAAAATTATATCATCACAATATAACCGTATTTTAAAAACGCAATAAAATCCTCTTTTTTGCTTTGTTCTGTTATAAAATAAAAATAAAAATTATAATATCATAATATAACTGTATTTTAAAAACGCATTCAAATCCGGTTCTTTTACTTCGTTCTCTTTTAAAATAAATACGAAAATTATAATATCACAATATAACCGTACTTTATAAACGCATTCAAATCCGATTCTCGCTGCTTCGTTCCTCTTTAAAATAAAAACGAAAATTATATTATCGCATTATAATCGTATTTTATAAACGCATTCAAGTACGGTTCTTTTGCATCGTCCTCTTTTAAAATAAAAACGTAAATTATATTATCACATTGTAACCGCAGTTTAAAAACGCATTCAATGCGGTTCTCGCTGCTTCGTTTTTTTTAAATAAAAACTATATTATTATATCACAGTAGAACTTATTTTAAAAACACATTCAAATCCGGTTCTTTTGCTTCGTTCTCTTTTGAAATAAAAACGAAATTTTAATATCACAATATAACCGTATTTTAAAAACGCATATAAATCAGGTTCTCTTACTTCATTCTCTTTTTAAAACAACGAAAATAATATCACAATATAACCTTATTTTGAAAACGCATTCAAATCCGGTTCTTTTGCTTCGTTCCCTTTTAAAATAAAAACTAAAATTATAATATCACAATATAACCGTATTTTAAAAACGCATTCAAATCCGGGGTTATTGCTTCGTTCTCTTTTAGAATATATACGAAAATTATAATGTCACAATATAACCGTATTTTGAAAACGCATTCAAATCCACTTCTTTTGCTTCGTTCTCTTTTAAAATAAAAACGAAAATTATAATATCGCAACATAACCGTATTTTAAAAACGCATTCAAATCCGGTTCTCGCAGCTTCGTTCTCTTCTAAAGTAAAAACGAAAATTATAATATCACAATTACCGTATTTTATAAACGCATTCAAATACCGTTCCCTTCTTTCGTTCTCTTTTTAAATAATTACGAAAACTATATCACATATAACCTTATTTTAGAAACGCATTCAAATCCGATTTTCGCTGCTTCGTTCTCTGTTAATATAAAAACGAAAATTATAATATCACAATATAACTGTATTTTAAAAAGCGCTCAAATCCGGTACGGTTGTTTCGTTTTCTTTTAAAATAAACATGAACATTATAATATCACAATATAACCGTGTTTTAAAAACGAGTTCAAGTCCGGTTCTCGCTGCTTCGTTCGCTTTTAAACTAAAAACTGAAATTATTATATAGCAATATAACCGTATTTTATAAACGCATTCAAATACCTTTCCCTTCTTTCGTTCTCTTTTAAAATAATTACGAAAACTATATCACAATATAGCTTCAGGTTAATAAACAAATCAGACCAGAAAACCTACTACGCCAAAAATGGCAGCAGTACAATAGACTTGGTATTCATAAAAGGAAATAAAGTCAAGGTGAAAAACAGGAAGTCCTTACGAAATCAGAACTTACAGCACTCAGAAAACACATTCCAGTCGTAACTTGGTTCGAAACAGAAGTGACTATAGAAAACAAGACACTCAGCAGAATACCAAAATATCAAGAAAAATAAATGTATAGAAGCTGAAAGAATCTGAACAAGAAATTGAATTCATAAAATCGAACATAAGACAAAAAAAGATAACAGAAGCAATGGAAAATATCGAGCAGCTAATCAAAATAGCAACAACAGAAACGACTCACAGAAAAGCAAAACCTTGGTTCGACGCAGCATGCTACAAACAGCCGAAACGCTCAAAACACTACATCAAGCAAAAAAATCGACGAACAGGAACCCAGGATCTAGAGTATTATGCGGAGTGCAGAAGAAAGTACAAGGTGCTCCTTAGGCAAAAACAAAACGAATACATCGAGAAAATCGGCATAGAGACAGCAGAGAGAGATCCGTTTATTGCACTCAAAAGAAGAAACACAATGCATACTCCAAGTATAAAAATGAAGTCATGGCAAACACATTTCCAGTCAATTTTAAACCATGAAAATAAAGAACTAGCCTATGACAAAATAAAACCACCCACAGATGAAATACCACAACAAATCCTCAGGGCGATAGAAAAACTCAAGAATAACAAAGCGGCAGGACCTGATGGAATCTTCAATGAATTCCTCAAAGAATCAACACCAGAACTAAAAACGACATGGGTAAAACTTTTAAACCAATGTCTGGAACTAGGAGAAATCCCCAACGCATGGAAACAGGCCACAATAAAGGTACTGTACAAAAGGAAAAGAACCCACAAACGATCCTAACTCATACAGAGGGATCGCAATAGAAACCAACCCCTTTAAACTCTTGACGAACATAATAAACACACGACTTAGAAATAAAATAGACATAAAAATACCAGACCGACAGTTCGGATTTAGAAAAAGCCGCTCTAATCTACAGGCAGTAGACAACATAAAGACATACACGAAGCACTGAGTAGACCAAAACAGAAGTTCTATGTAGTATTCGTAGACTACTGCAAAGCTTTTGACAACGTGGACAGGAAAATACTGATCTCCAAGATGTGGATCTCGAAATTTGCCCCATCTAGACTTGCATATGAATTAGCACGGGAAACTTTCCTTGTGGAAGATCTACGCACAAAATTCCTGTCACCAGCTACTAAACAGGAAACTGCATTGAAGGAACACAAGACAAAAGAAATGCCAGACGATTTTTACGCAACAGATACAATGATCAATCGAGACTGGACTGGACCAAACAACAAGATACGCAGTGCAATAATAAGACTGGCAGTGCATGGATATCACCACAAACTCTGCAAAAATTCAAACTATCAAGATCCGTCAAGTGACTGCGTGTGCAAGCTCTGTGATAAACCGTGTGAAAGATATCATTTCAGTGTCTGTTTAAAGAGAACACAATCGTTGCTGGTATACAGCAAAGACATAAACTAATGCACATTTGTGCGCGCTTTTCATATTATTATAATATAACCTTATTTTAGAAACGCATTCAAATCTGATTCTCGCTGCTTCGTTCTCTTTTAAAATAAAAACGAAAATTATAATATCGCAATATAACCGTATTTGAAAACACATTCAAATTCGATTCTCGCTGCTTCGATCTCTTCTAAAATAAAACGAAAATTATAATATCACAATATAACAGTATTTAAAAAACGCATTCAAATCTGGTTCTTTTGCTTTATCCTCTTTTAAAATAAAAACGAAGATTATAATATCTAAATATAACCATAATTTAAAAACGCATTCAAATCCATTTCTCGCTGCTTTGCTCTTCATTAAAATAAAAACGAAAATTATAATATCACGATACAAGGGTATTCTAAAAATGCATTCAAATCCGGTTCTTTTGCTTCGTTCTCTTTTAAAATAAATACGAAAATTATAAATTCACAATATAACCTTATTCTAAAAACGCATTCAAATCCGGTTTTCGCTGCTTCGTTCTCTTTTAAAATAAAAACGAAAATTATAATATATCAATACAACCTTTTATCGAAAAAGCATTCAAATCCGGTTTTTTGCTTCGTTCTCTTTTAAAATAAATACGAAAATTATAATATCGCAATGAAACCTAATTTTAAGAAGGCATTCAAATCTGTTGTATTTGGTTCGTTATCTTTTAAAATAAAAACGAAACTTATAATATCGCAATATATCCGTACTTTAAAAGCGCATTCAAATCCGGTTCTTTTCTTCGTTTTCTTTTAAAATATAAACGAAAATTATATCATCACAATATAACCTTATTTTAAAAACGCATTCATAACCGTTTCTCGCCGCATCATTATCTTTTAAAATAGAAACGAAAATTATAATATCACAAAAAACCGTATTTTAAGAACGCATTCAAATCTGTTTTTTTTTATTCGTTATCTTTTAAAATAAAAACGAAAATTATAACATCATAACATAACATTATTTGAAACACGAATTCAAATCCGGTTCTTTGCTTCGATCCCTTTTAAAATAAATACGAAAATTATAATATCAGAATATAACCGTATTTTAAAAACGCATTCAATTCCGGTACTCGCTGCTTTGTTCTGCATTAAAATAAAAACAAAAATAATTATATCACACTATAACCGTATTTTAGAAACGCATTCAAATCCGGTTGTTTTGCTTCCTTCTCTTTGAAAATAAATACCAAAATTATTATGTCGCTCTATAACCTGATTCTAAAAACGCATTCAAATCCGGTCCTTTGCTTCGTTCTCTTTTAAAATAAAAACGAAAATTATAATATCACAACATAACCGTATATTAATAACTCATTTTAATCCGGTAGTTTTGCTTCGTACACTTTTAAAATAAATACGAAAATTATAATATCACAATATATCCGCATTTTAAAAACGCTCTCAATTGCGGTTCATGCTGCGTTGTCCCTTTTAAAATTAAAACGAAAATTATAATATCACAATATAACTTTTTTTAAAAACACATTCAAAACCGGTTCTCCCTGCTTCCAAATAAATACGAAAATTATATCACAATATAACCGTATTTTAAAAACGCATTCAAATCCGGTTCTTTGCTTCGTTCTCTTTTACAATAAATACGAAAATTATAATATCACAATATAACAGTGTTTTAAAAACGCATTCAAATCCAGTTCTCGCTGCTTCGTTCTCTTTTAAAATAAAAACGAAATGTATTAAATCACAATATAACCGTGTTTTAAAAAGGATTCAAATCCGGTTCTCTTGCTTCGTTCTCTTTTAAAATAAATACCAAAATTAAATAACAATATAACCTTATTTTAAAAACGCATTCAAATCCGGTTCTCGCTGCTTCGTTTTCTTTTAAAATATAAACGAAAATTGTAATATCAGAATATAACCGTATATTATAAACGCATTCAAATATGTTTACTTTGCTTCGTTCTCTTTTAAAATAAATACGAAAATTATAATATCACAATATAACCGTATTTTAAAAACGCTATCAGATCCGGTTCTTTTGATTCGTTCTGTTTTAAAGTAAATACGAAAATTATAATATCACAATGTAACCGTATTTTAGAAATGCATTCAAATCCGGTGTTCGCTGCTTCTCCTATTATAGAATAAAAACGAAATTTATAATATCACAATATAACTGTATTTTAAAAACGGATTCGATACCGGTTCTTTTGCTTCGTCCTCTTTTAAAATAAATACGAAAATTATAATATCACGATATAACCGTATTTTAAAAAGGCATTCGAATCCGGTTCTTTTACTTCGTTCTCTTTTAAAAGAAATACGAAAATTATAGTATCATAACATAACCGTAATTTAAAAACCCATTCAAATCCGGTTTTCGCTGCTTCGTTCTCTTTTAAAATAACTACGAAAATTATAATATCACAATATAACCGTATTTTAAGAACGCATTCAAATCCGATTCTTTTACTTCGTTCTCTTTTACAATAAATGCGAAAATTATATCACAATATAACCGTGTTTTAAAAACGCATTCAAATCCAGTTCTCGCTGCTTCGTTCTCTTTTAAAATATAAACGAAAATTGTAATATCAGAATATAGCCGTATTTTAAAAACGCATTCAAATGTGATTTTTTTTCTTCGTCCTCTTTTAAAAATAAATACGAAAATTATAATATCACAATATAACCGTATTTAAAAAACGCATTCATATATGTTTCTTTTGCTTCGTTCTCTTTTAAAATAAATATGAAAATTATAATATCACAACATTACCGTATTTTAAAAACGCATTCAGATCCGGTTCTTTTGATTCGTTCTGTTTTAAAGTAAATACTAAATTATAATATCACAATGTAACCGAATTTTAGAAACGAATTAAAATCCGGTTCTCGCTGCTTCTTCTATTATAGAGTAAAAACGAAAATTATAATATCACAGTATAACCGTATTTTAAAAACGGATTCGATTCCGGTTCTTTTGCTTCGTCCTCTTTTAAAATAAATACGAAAATTATAATATCACAATATAACCGTATTTTAAGAACGCATTCGAATCCGGTTCTTTTGCTTCGTTCTCCTTTAAAATAAATACGAAAATCATAGTATGACAACATAACCGCAATTTAAAAACGCATTCAAATCCGGTTTTCGCTGCTTCGTTCTCTTTTAAAATAACTACGAAAATTATAATATCACAATATAACCGTATTTTAAAAACGCATTCAAATCCCATAGTTTTGCTTCGTACACTTTTAAAATAAATACGAAAATTATAATATCACAATATAACCGTATTTTAAGAACGCATTCGAATCCGGTTCTTTTGCTTCGTTCTCCTTTAAAATAAATACGAAAATCATAGTATGACAACATAACCGCAATTTAAAAACGCATTCAAATCCGGTTTTCGCTGCTTCGTTCTCTTTGAAAATTAACTACGAATATTATAATATCACAATATAACCGTATTTTAAAAACGCAGTCAAATCCCATAGTTTTGCTTCGTACACTTTTACAATAAATACGAAAGTTATAATATCACAATATACCATTCTTTTAAAGAACGCATTCGCACTCCGGTTCTTTTGCTTCGTTCCTCCTTTAAAATAAATACGAAAATCATATAGTATGACAACATAACCGCAATTTAAAAACGCATTCAAATCCGGTTTTCGCTGCTTCGTTCTCTTTTAAAATAACTACGAAAATTATAATATCACAATATAACCGTATTTTAAAAACGCATTCAAATCCCATAGTTTTGCTTCGTACACTTTTAAAATAAATACGAAAATTATAATATCACAATATAACCGTATTTTAAGAACGCATTCGAATCCGGTTCTTTTGCTTCGTTCTCCTTTAAAATAAATACGAAAATCATAGTATGACAACATAACCGCAATTTAAAAACGCATTCAAATCCGGTTTTCGCTGCTTCGTTCTCTTTGAAAATAACTAAGAATATTATAATATCACAATATAACCGTATTTTAAAAACGCATTCAAATCCCATAGTTTTGCTTCGTACACTTTTAAAATAAATACGAAAATTATAATATCACAATATAACCGTATTTTAAGAACGCATTCGAATCCGGTTCTTTTGCTTCGTTCTCCTTTAAAATAAATACGAAAATCATAGTATGACAACATAACCGCAATTTAAAAACGCATTCAAATCCGGTTTTCGCTGCTTCGTTCTCTTTTAAAATAACTACGAAAATTATAATATCACAATATAACCGTATTTTAAAAACGCATTCAAATCCCATAGTTTTGCTTCGTACACTTTTAAAATAAATACGAAAATTATAATATCACAATATAACCGTATTTTAAAAACGCATTCAAATCCCATAGTTTTGCTTCGTACACTTTTAAAATAAATACGAAAATTATAATATCACAATATAACCGTATTTTTAAGAACGCATTCGAATCCGGTTCTTTTGCTTCGTTCTCCTTTAAAATAAATACGAAAATCATAGTATGACAACAATAACCGCAATTTAAAAACGCATTCAAATCCGGTTTTCGCTGCTTCGTTCTCTTTTAAAATAACTACGAAAATTATAATATCACAATATAACCGTATTTTAAAAACGCATTCAAATCCCATAGTTTTGCTTCGTACACTTTTAAAATAAATACGAAAATTATAATATCACAATATAACCGTATTTTAAGAACGCATTCGAATCCGGTTCTTTTGCTTCGTTCTCCTTTAAAATAAATACGAAAATCATAGTATGACAACATAACCGCAATTTAAAAACGCATTCAAATCCGGTTTTCGCTGCTTCGTTCTCTTTTAAAATAACTACGAAAATTATAATATCACAATATAACCGTATTTTAAAGACGCATTCAAATACCATAGTTTTGCTTCGTACACTTTTAAAATAAATACGAAAATTATAATATCACAATATAACCGTATTTTAAAAACGCATTCAAATCCCATAGTTTTGCTTCGTACACTTTTAAAATAAATACGAAAATTATAATATCACAATATAACCGTATTTTAAGAACGCATTCGAATCCGGTTCTTTTGCTTCTTTCTCCTTTAAAATAAATACGAAAATCATAGTATGACAACATAACCGCAATTAAAACGCAAAAAAATTCAAATCCGGTTTTCGCTGCTTCGTTCTCTTTTAAAATAACTACGAAAATTATAATATCACAATATAACCGTATTTTAAAAACGCATTCAAATCCCATAGTTTTGCTTCGTACACTTTTAAAATAAATACGAAAATTATAATATCACAATATAACCGTATTTTAAGAACGCATTCGAATCCGGTTCTTTTGCTTCGTTCTCCTTTAAAATAAATACGAAAATCATAGTATGACAACATAACCGCAATTTAAAAACGCATTCAAATCCGGTTTTCGCTGCTTCGTTCTCTTTTAAAATAACTACGAAAATTATAATATCACAATATAACCGTATTTTAAAAACGCATTCAAATCCCATAGTTTTGCTTCGTACACTTTTAAAATAAATACGAAAATTATAATATCACAATATAACCGTATTTTAAAAACGCATTCAAATCCCAGTTTTGCTTCGTACACTTTTAAAATAAATACGAAAATTATAATATCACAATATAACCGTATTTTAATAACGCATTCGAATCCGGTTCTTTTGCTTCGTTCTCCTTTAAAATAAATACGAAAATCATAGTATGACAACATAACCGCAATTTAAAAACGCATTCAAATCCGGTTTTCGCTGCTTCGTTCTCTTTTAAAATAACTACGAAAATTATAATATCACAATATAACCGTATTTTAAAAACGCATTCAAATCCCATAGTTTTGCTTCGTACACTTTTAAAATAAATACGAAAATTATAATATCACAATATAACCGTATTTTAAGAACGCATTCGAATCCGGTTCTTTTGCTTCGTTCTCCTTTAAAATAAATACGAAAATCATAGTATGACAACATAACCGCAATTTAAAAACGCATTCAAATCCGGTTTTCGCTGCTTCGTTCTCTTTGAAAATAACTACGAAAATTAGAATATCACAATATAACCGTATTTTAAAAACGCATTCAAATCCCATAGCTTTGCTTCGTACACTTATAAAATAAATACGAAAATTATAATATCACAATATAACCGTATTTTAAAAACGCATTCAAATCCCATAGTTTTGCTTCGTACACTTTTAAAATAATTATGAAACTTATAATATCACAATATAACCGTATTTTAAGAACGCATTCGAATCCGGTTCTTTTGCTTCGTTCTCCTCTAAAATAAATACGAAAATCATTGTATGACAACATAACCGCAATTTAAAAACGCATTCAAATCCGGTTTTCGCTGCTTCGTTCTCTTTTAAAATAACTACGAAAATTATAATATCACAATATAACCGTATTTTAAAAACG
Organism: Diploptera punctata; assembly: GCA_030220185.1. NCBI lineage: Eukaryota > Metazoa > Arthropoda > Insecta > Blattodea > Blaberidae > Diploptera > Diploptera punctata. The sequence goes on along the minus strand of JASPKZ010007287.1, from coordinate 88,163 downwards.
CATTCAAATCCCATAGTTTTGCTTCGTACACTTTTAAAATAAATACGAAAATTATAATATCACAATATAACCGTATTTTAAGAACGCATTCGAATCCGGTTCTTTTGCTTCGTTCTCCTTTAAAATAAATACGAAAATCATAGTATGACAACATAACCGCAATTTAAAAACGCATTCAAATCCGGTTTTCGCTGCTTCGTTCTCTTTTAAAATAACTACGAAAATTATAATATCACAATATAACCGTATTTTAAAAACGCATTCAAATCCCATAGTTTTGCTTCGTACACTTTTAAAATTAATACGAAAATTATAATATCACAATATAACCGTATTTTAAAAACGCATTCAAATCCCAGTTTTGCTTCGTACACTTTTAAAATAAATACGAAAATTATAATATCACAATATAACCGTATTTTAAGAACGCATTCGAATCCGGTTCTTTTGCTTCGTTCTCCTTTAAAATAAATACGAAAATCATAGCATGACAACATAACCGCAATTTAAAAACGCATTCAAATCCGGTTTTCGCTGCTTCGTTCTCTTTTAAAATAACTACGAAAATTATAATATCACAATATAACCGTATTTTAAAACGCATTCAAATCCCATAGTTTTGCTTCGTACACTTTTAAAATAAATACGAAAATTATAATATCACAATATAACCGTATTTTAAGAACGCATTCGAATCCGGTTCTTTTGCTTCGTTCTCCTTTAAAATAAATACGAAAATCATAGTATGACAACATAACCGCAATTTAAAAACGCATTCAAATCCGGTTTTCGCTGCTTCGTTCTCTTTGAAAATAACTACGAAAATTAGAATATCACAATATAACCGTATTTTAAAAACGCATTCAAATCCCATAGTTTTGCTTCGTACACTTATAAAATAAATACGAAAATTATAATATCACAATATAACCGTATTTTAAAAACGCATTCAAATCCCATAGTTTTGCTTCGTACACTTTTAAAATAAATACGAAACTTATAATATCACAATACAACCGTATTTTAAGAAAGCATTCGAATCCGGTTCTTTTGCTTCGTTCTCCTCTAAAATAAATACGAAATTCATAGTATGACAACATAACCGCAATTTAAAAACGCATTGAAATCCGGTTTTCGCTGCTTCGTTCTCTTTTAAAATAACTACGAAAATTATAATATCACAATATAACCGTATTTTAAAAACGCATTCAAATCCCATAGCTTTGCTTGGTACACTTTTAAAATAAATACGAAAATTACAATATCACAATATAACCGTATTTTAAGAACGCATTCGAATCCGGTTCTTTTGCTTCGTTCTCCTTTAAAATAAATACGAAAATCATAGTATGACAACATAACCGCAATTTAAAAACGCATTCAAATCCGGTTTTCGCTGCTTCGTTCTCTTTTAAAATAACTACGAAAATTATAATATCACAATATAACCGTATTTTAAAAACGCATTCAAATCCCATAGTTTTGCTTCGTACACTTTTAAAATTAATACGAAAATTATAATATCACAATATAACCTCATTTTAATAACGCTTTCAAATGCGTGTCTAGCTGCGTTGTTTTTCTTTAATTAAAACGAAAATTATAATATCACAATAGAACTTTTTTAAAAACACATTCAAAACCGGTTCTCCCTGTTTCGAAATAAAGACGAAAATTATAATATCAGCTATGCTGGACGACAGATGGACCAGAGAGTACAACCCGCAGAGACACGTCACATCACGACTCGCAGTACATGGGTTTCATAACAAAATATGTCTAAACAAGAAATTCCACGAGCCGAGCGAGGAATGCAACTGTGTGTTATGTGGACAAAGATGTAGGAAATACCACATCATAACATGTGCGAAAAGAACAAAAATTATCACAGACTACAGTAAAGAATATACCACCTCTAATGCTCAACCTGAGTGCACATTTCCTATTTATTATTATTATTTTTATTATTATTATTATTATTATTATTATTATTATTATTATTATTATTATTATTATTATTATTATTATTATTATTATTATTATTATATAACCGTATTTTAAAAACGCATTCAAATCCGGTTCTTTTGCTTAGTTGTCTATTAAAATAAATACGAAAATTATAATATCAAAATATAATCGTATTTTAAATGCGCATTCAAAACCGGTTCTCGCTGCTCTGTTCTCTTTTAAAATAAAAACGAAAATTATAATATCACAATATAACAGTTATTAAAAACGCATTCAAATCCAGTTCTCTTGCTTCGTTCTCTTTCAAAATAAATACGAAAATTATATCACAATTTTACTGTATTTTAAAAACGGAATAAAATCCGGTTCTCGCTGCTTCATTCTCCTTCAGAATAAAAATGAAAATTATTATATCACAATATAACCGTATTTTAAAAACGCATTCATATCCGGTTCTCGCTGCTTCTTATTCTTTTAAAATAAATACGATAATTATAATATCACAATATAACCGTACTTTAAAAACGCATTCAAATTCGATTCTTGCTGTTTCTCTCCCTATCAAAATAAGGACGGAAATTGTAATATCACAATACAACGATATTTTAAGAACGCATTCATCTCTGGTTATTGTTGCTTCGTTCTCTATTAAGATAAATACCGTAATTATAATATCACAATATAACCGTATTATAAAAACGCATTCAAATCCGGTTCTTTTGCTTCGTTCTGTTTTAAAATAAATACTAAAATTATAACATCACAATACAACCGTATTTTAGAAACGCATTCATATCCTGTTCTCACTGTTTCTTCTCTTTTAAAATAAAAACGAAAATTATAATATGACAATATAACCGTACTTAAAAAGGATTCGAAACCGGTTCTTTTGCTTCTTCTTTTAAAATAATTACGAAAATTATATCACAATATAACCGTATTTTAAAAACGCATTCAAACCCGCTACTTTTGCTTCGTACACTTTTAAAATTAATAGGCCTACGAAAATTATATCACATTATAACAGCATTCTGAAAACGTTTTCAAATGTGGTTCTCGCTGCTTCGCTTTTTTAAATATGGTCGAAAATTATAATATCACATTAGAAATTATTTTAAAAGCACATTTAAAACCGGTTCTCTCTGCTTCGAAATAAAAACGAAAATTATAATATCACAATACAACCGTATTTAAAAATGCATTCAAATCCTTTTCTTTTGCTTCGTTCCCTTTTAAAATAAGAACGAAAATTCTAGTATCACAATATAATCGTATTTTAAAAACTCATTCAAATCAGATTCTCTTGCTTCGTTCTCTTTTAAAATACATACGAAAATTACATGACAATATAAAACGTGTTTTAAAAACGCATTCACATCCGATTCTGGCTGCTTCGTTCTCCTCTGAAATAAAAACGAAAATTATGATATCACAATATAACCGTTTTTTAAAAACGGATTCAAATTCTATTCTCGCTGCTTCGTCCCCTTTTAAAATAAATACAAAGATTATAATATTTCAATATAACCGTATTTTAAAATCGTATACAAATCCGGTACTCGCTACTTCGTTCTCCCCTAAGATGAAAACGAAAATTATATTATCACAACATAACAGTATTTTAAAAACGCATTCAAATCCGGATCTTGATTTTTCGTTCTCTTTTAGAAAAGAAAATTATAATATCACAATATAACCCTATATAAAAACACGCATTCAAATTCGGTTCCTTTGCTTCGTTCTCTTTTAAAATAAATACGAAAATTGTAATATCACAATATAACCTTATTTTAAGAACGCATTCAAATCCTGTATGCTGCTTCGTCCTCTTTTAAAGTAAAAACGAAAATTATATCACAAATAACCGTATTTGAAAAACGCATTCAAATCCAGATCTTGCTGCTTCTCTCTGTGTCACAATAAATACGGGAATTGTAATATCACAATATAACGATATTTTAAGAACACGTTCATCTCCGGTTATTGCTGGTTCGTTCTCTATTAAGATAAATACGAATATTATAATATCACAATATAACCGTATTTTAAAACTCATACAAATCCGTTTCTTTTGCTTCGTTCTCTTTTAAAATAATAATAGGAAAATTATAATTTCACAATATATCTGTATTTTAAAAACACATTTAAATCCGGTTCTCGCTTCTTCGTTCTCTTTTAAAATAAAAACGAAAATTATAATTTCACAATATAATCGTATTTCTAACAACGCATTCAGATCCGATTCCCTGGGTTCGTTCACATTTGAGATAAATACGAAAATTATGTGACAATATAACCTTATTTTAAAAACACATTCAAATCCGGTTGTTGCTGTTTCGTTCTCTTTCAAAATAGGAACGAAAGTTATGATATCACAATATAACCGTATTTAAAAAACGGATTCAAATCAGGTTCTTTTGCTTCGTCCTCTTTTAATATAAATACGAAAATTATAATATCACAATATAACCGTATTTTAAAAACGCAAAACGCATTCAATACTATTTCTTTTGCTTCGTTCTCTTTTAAAATAAATACGAACATTATAATATCACAACATAACCGTATTTTAAAAACGCATTCAAATCCGGATTTTTGTTCGTTCTCTTTTAAAATAAGTACGAAAAATATGATATCACAATATAACCGTATTTTAAAAATGATTTCAGATCCAGTTCTCGCTGCTTCTTCACTTATAAAATGAAAACGAAGATTATAATATCACAATATAACCGTATTTTAAAAACGCATTCAAATCTGGTTCTTTTGCTTCGTTCTCTTTTAAAATAATAACGAAAATTATAATATCACAACATAATAGTATTTTAAAAACGCTTTCAAATCCGTTTTTCGTTGCTTCGTTCCTTTTAAAATAAAACGAAAATTGTAATATCACAATATAACTGTATTTTAAAAACGCATTCAAATCCGGTTCTTTTGCTTCGTTCTCTTTTAAAATAAATACGAATATTATAGTATCACAATATTACCCTCATTTTAAAAACGCATTCAAATCCAGTTCTCGCTGCTTCGTTCTCTTTCATAAGAAATAGGATATTTATAATATCGCAATATATACATATATTTTAAAAGCGCTTGTATGTCCGGTTCTTGCTTGCTGTCTCTTGTCTATCACAAAAAAAATACGAGAAATTGTAATACCACAATATAACGATATTTTAGAGGGAACCGGCAATTCCATCATCCGGTTTATGGCTGCTTCGTTTTTCTTATGAAAATAAATATACGAAAATTATTTTATCACAATATAACGATATCTTAAAAATGCATTCCAACTCCGGCTATTGCTGGCTTTCCTTCTCTATTAAAATAAATACGAAAATTATAATATTCACAATCTAGGCGATAGTGTAAAAATATCATTCATCTCAGGAACTTGCTTCTTCTCGTCTCTCCTAATAAAATAGATACGAAAAATATAATATCACAATATAATGTTATTTTAAAACGCATCCATATCCGTTTCTTGCTGCTTCGTTATGTATTAAAATAAATAAGAAAATTATAATATCGCAATGTAACGATTTATAAAAACGCATTCAAATCCGTTTCTTGCTGCTTCATTATCTATTGAGATAGATACGAAAAATATAATATCACAGTATAACGGTATTTTAAAAAAGCATTCAAATCCGGTTTTTGCTGTTTCTCTCTCTATTAAGGTAAACGTGTAAATTATAATACCGCAATACGATATTTTAAGAACGCATCCATGTGCGGCAATTGCCGCTTCATGGTCTCTATTAAAAATAAGTACGAAAATTATAATATCACTCAGTCAAATCCGGTGCATGACGCTTCGTTCTCTATTAAAATGAATACGTGAATTATAATATCACAATATCACGATATTTTTATAACGCTTTGAATTCCGGCTTTTGCCGCTTCGTTCTCTATTAAAATAAGTACGGACATCATAATATGACAATATAACGATATTTTAAAAAACGCATTCAAATCCGTTTATTGCTGCATCGTTCTCCAATTAAATAAATACGAAAATTATAAAATCGCAATATAACGACATTTTAAAACCGCATTCATCTACTGTTCCTGCTGCTTCGTTTCTTTTGAAATAAATACGAAACTTATAATATCGCAGTATACGACTTTTTAAAAAAACAGTCGAATCCGGTTTATGCTGCTTCGTTCTCCGTTAAAATAAATTCGCAAGTTTTGATATCACAATATAACAATGTTTTAAAAACCCATTCAAAATTGGTTCTTGCTGGTTCGTTCTCTATTAAAATAAATATGAAAATTATAATATCACAATATAACGATATTATTAAAACGCATTCAAGTCCGGTTCTTGTTGTTTCGTTCTCTATTAAAATAAATACGAAAATTATAATATCACAATATAACGATATTTTAGAAACGCATTCAAATCCGTTTCTTCCTACTTTGTACTCTATTAAAATAAATACGAAAATTATAATATCATAATCTAACGATATTATAAAAACGCAATCACATCCGGTTCCTTCTGCTTGGTTCTCTGTTAAGATGAATACGAAAATTATAATATCACAATCTGATGATATTTTAAAAACGCATTCAAATCCAGTTCTTGCTGCCCCGTTCTCTATTAAAATAAATACGAAAATTAAAAATATCACAATATACCGATATTTTATAAATGCATTCATATCCGTTCCTTACTGCCTCGTTCTCTAATAAAATAAATACGAAAGTTATTATATCACAATATAATGATATTTTAAAAACGCATTCAAGTCCCGTTCTAGCTGGTTTGTTCTCGATTAAAATAAATAAAAAAATATAATAGCACAATATAACGATACTTTAAAAACGCATTCAAATCCGGCTATTGCTACTTCGTTCTCTATTAAAGTCTATACAGAAATTATAATATCATAATATAACGATATTGTAAAAACGCATTCAAATCTGTTTCTCTCTACTCCGTTCTCTACTAAAATAAATACGAAAATTATAATATCGCAGTACAACGAACTTATAAAAACGCATTCAAATCCGATTCTTGCTTCTTGGTTCTCTATTAATATAAATCCGAAAATTATATTGAGTAACCCAAAGATAATAAAGCCGGGCTGATCTATCCATGGCGGCTAAATGTGGACAGTCGCCAAGAATAGAGAGATGTCTGGAGGAGAATGCTTAGAGAGGCTATGACTCGACCCGAGCTTTAATGTCAAATATGATGATGCTTCGCGATGTATTAAAAATATAATACAACAATATTACGATATCGAAAACGCATTAAAATTTTATTATTTATTCTTGGTTCTGGATTACAATAATTGAAGTGATATAAAATAAGATTATGACGTTACTATAAAAAAAAACTCGTTCAAATCGGGTTAATGCTGTTTGGTTTTAAATTAGATAAGTATAATAATTAGTAAAATCATAAAATCGCTTTTAATATGTTATTGCTACTTGATTCTATATTAATATAATTAAAAATCATGGAATGACGATATTTTACAAACACCTTCATATCCTGGTATTGCTGTTTGATTCTATATTAAAGTAAGCAAAATAATAAGTAAAAATCATAAAATCATGGTACCATAAAATCACGCCAATCCCTGTTATTGCTACTTAGTTCTCTGTTGAAATGAATTTAAAAAATATAAAATCACGATATCGCGTTATTTTAAGAACCCGTTCGATTCCGGTTATTCCTCTTGGTTCTACATTAAAATAAGTAAAATAATTAATTAATTCATAAAGTCACGATACCATAAATTCTTGTTAAATGCCTGTTATTGTCACTTAGATCTCTAGGACCTTCTGAAGTAATTATAAAATCACAATATCACAATAGGCTATTATTTAAACGCGTTCCAATACCGGTTAAATAAAGCTGCTTGGTTTTATATTAAAATAGATAAAATAATTATATAGTCTTAGTATAAAGATATTATAAAAATGCGTTCAAATACAGTTATTGCTACTTGGTTCTAATATAAAATAATTATAAAATCATAGTATCACGATGTCATAAAAATAGGTTCAGATTCAGTTATTCTGCTTTGTTCTGCATAAAGTTAATAAAAAAATTAACAAGTAATATGACGATATAAAACGCGTTGAAATCCTGTTATTGCTGCTTGGTTATATTTTAAATTATTATAAAATTATACAGTGACAATATTACAATAATATAAAAACGCGTTTAAATCCGGTTATTGCTGCTTGGTTATATTTTAAATTACTACAAAATTATACAGTGACAAAATTACAATACTATAAAAACGCTTTTATATCTGATTACTCCTACTTCTTTCTGTATTAAAATATTTAACTCACTAAATTATAAAATAATATCACGATATTAGAAAATCGTCCTTAAATCTCGCTATTGCTTCTTGGTTCTATATTAAAGTAACTACTAATTATATAATCCCAATATTACAATATTATAAAAACGCGGTCAAGTCATGTTATTCCAACTTGGTTCTATAATACAATTATTACAAAATCACTCCACGAAATAATAAAAACCCGTTCAAATCAAGTTATTGCTGCATCGTTCTGTACTAAATAATTACAAAATTATAACATAATATCCCGGTTATTATAAAATCACATTCGAATACTCTTCTTGCTACTTGCTTCAGTATTAAAATACGTATTAAATTATAAAATCACATTATCAACATATTAGAGCACATTCGTATTCTGGTCATATCTGTTTCGTTTTGTATTAAAATAATTACAACTTATAAAATAACAATATCAAGATATAAAATGGCGTTCAAATCTTGTTATTGCTGCTTGAATCGAATTAAAATATTTATAAAATCACAGTATTAAAATATTAAAATATCAAAAATCGTATCTGCACCTTGACTTGTAAGAGGATTTCGCTGCCATTTTAAAAATCAATATTTCTGGAGTAATTTATACAATTTGTTACTTAAATGCTGACTCTGTCCAGACTACAAACCTTTTTGTTTGAATTTTCTTACCGCTAGATTTCCTGCAGTTTTTCCTTATCAAAATTGTCATTTGACATCCAAATTAGTTAATTTTTCAACTCAGCATCGATGGGTTTCTTCTTAACTTTTCATTTATTTTTAAAATCAATATATAATCTGTTGAAGAATATAACTATGAAGGTCAGTATACTGTTCATTATTTGCATTAATTTTATAATTTCATTTAGATAACATGATCTGTACACTTCAAAATTAAATTCTGAAGGAAAGCCATGGATACATTCTTGTATTGTTTCCATGATGACAAAAGGAAAAATGAAAAGTTTGGTTTAAAACATTGTTTTAGAAACATAGTTGTTGGCAGTGTCCTTTCTTGTAACAATGGATATATTGAAGGAGGAAATTTTGCCTTGTCATAATATAGTATGGTTTTCTTTTGAACAAATATTAAGTTTCGAGGTATAATTATATTTACGTAGGTTAGGGAATTCTATCCCAGAACTATTTAAATTGAAATAAATAACCAAAAAGCTCACAAATTATTGTAGCAGTATGTGAATAATTACATTAGGAATATATATGTTGGTTTATTAAAAATGCAAGATATACCTTGAAAATGTAATGAGAAGTCGAAGTAATATTAATCTAAAATCGCCATATTTAAAATAGAAAATAAGCATTGACAATTGTCGAAACAGAATAGCAAATTTAACCTCATGGAGCTCTAGATTTTCCAACAAACCGTAATCGAATGCGGTGTACATTAACTTTCTCATTTTCTCATCTAACAAAATTAATCGAGTATATCAAATACAATATTACTGACTTAGTAATGAGTAATGCATATATTAAAAAATATAAAAACGGAAACGTTATACCATTTTTGACAACATGACGCTAGCAGAGCTATAATGACGCTAGCAGTCACTTGTCCTTAGCAAAATTCAAAGACTCACCTTGACATTGTAGGATATACGGTATATATAACTAACTCACTGGCACTATGGAACCCGTAGGTTCATGGCCGCGCGGATATAAGCTCTCCATACATCCCTATCCTGAGCTAATGTTTTCCAATCATTCCCTGTATAATCTACTTCCCACAAATCATAGTTAATGTTATTCTCCCACTCATTATTTGTCTACCAACTGGGCTTTTTCCCTCTGGTTTTCCTACAAGAAGCTTCCATGCACGTCTTTCATTCCCCATTCGTGCCACATGCCCTGCCCATCGCAGTACGAGACTTAACTGTTCTTATTATATCTGACCATGTAGTTCATTGTTATGTAGTATTTTCCATTCACCTGCTTGTTCATCTTTCTTTGGTCCAAAAACTTTCCTAAGAATTTTATTCTCATATACTCGTAATCTCCTTTACTCCCTTAAAGTAAGAGTCCATGTTTCGCATCCGTATAATATAACTGGTAGAAATTCATTATATAATGGAAATGGACAGCTAATGACAAATGAGGGAAATTTTGAGGAAGTGGCTGAATTCAAATACCTAGGAACAATAATCACAAATAGGAATGAGATGCACAAAGAAATTAAACAAAGGCTCAATTCTGGAAATGCGTGCTATTATGCATTGCAGAGACTTTTGATATCCCAACTCCTTTCAAAAAACGTTAAGCTGAAAATATATAAAACTATTATTCTACCAGTTATATTGTATGGGTGCGAAACATGGACTCTTACTTTAAGGGAGGAAAGGAGATTACGAGTATTTGAGAATAAAGTTCTTAGTAACATTTTTGGACCAAAGAGAGATGAACAGGCAGGCGAATGGAGAAGACTACATAACAATGAACTGCATGGTCTTTATAGGAAGCGAGATATAATAAGAACAGTTAAGTCTCGTAGACTGCGATGGGCAGGGCATGCTGCACGTATGGGGAATGAAAGACGTGCATGGAAACTTCCTGTAGGAAAGCCAGAAGGAAAACGCCCAGTTGGTAGACCAAGAATGAGGTGGGAGAATAACATTAACTATGATTTGAGGGAAGTAGATTGTACAGGGAATGATTGAAAAGCATTGGCTCAGGATAGGGATGTATGGAGAGTTTATGTGCGCGCGGCCATGAACCTACGGGTTCGATAGTGCCAGTGAGTAAGTAAGTAAGTAAGTAAGAAAATAGTTTTATATATTTTCAGTTTAACGTTTTTTGAAAGGAGTTGGGACTTCAAGAGTCTTTGTAATGCATAACAGCATGCATTTCCAGAATTGAGCCTATGTTTAATTTCTTTATGCATGTCATTCCTATTTGTGATTATTGTTCCTAGGTATTTGAATTCAGCCACTTCCTCAAGATTACCCTCATCTGCCATTAGCTGTCCATTTCTATTATATGATGCATTTCTTTGTGTTACCATATATTTAGTTTTATTGATATTTACTTCCAGTCCCAATTTCTTAGTTTTACTCAATAGTGTGTTCGTGTTGACCTTTAGTATTTCTTCGCTATGGCCTAATGATACTACATCATCAGCACAAACTAACAGCTTATTAATAACATTGAGTTGTAAGCCTTCTTCATCCTCTAAAGATTTGATGGCATGCTCTAGTACAAAATTAAATAGTAGAGGAGATAGTGCATCCCCTTGCTTCAACCCATTGTGGATTTCAAAGGTATCCGAAATCTGTTTGCCTACACGCACCCTACTCTTTGTGCCATTAGACACATTCGTATAAGTCTAAGTAACTTTTTAGGAATTGCGACCTCCAGCAGGATACTATGTAACTTCTCCCTCTTAATTGAATCGCATGCCTTTTTGAAGTCTACGTACCATTATATTTCCATTTCTTTTCTAAAATCTGCCTTATATGTACTATACTGTTTTCGGCCTTAGTTTATGTTTTAATGTAAACAGAAGCAGGTGGTTAAGTGTGATTTCATTGGCCACACGAACCTAATGACATCGTTGTCCAGTGGCGTAGATAAAAACATAGTACCCTGAACAATCTACATTTTATATAATACTAGCGTACCCGGCAGACGTTGTCCTGCCCGAACGTTCAACTCTCATGTCATGGGCGGACGATAAAAATGTTACTTTTTTACCATAAAATTCAGCAATTAGGACATAATTATATATTATTAAATAAGTTCACGAGGAAACCTCTTACAGCCTTCTGTTGTGGCTCAAGAAGTGTGAATGATGACGTCACAGTTATGTCAGAACATAACGATAATGCAGATGACTACTCATCTGACATAAAAAAAATCCTATAACCCGATCACCGCGCCACCTACCAAGTCCAATTGTGAATCTAAACCATCCAGGGACCCACTCAAACACACAGAAAAAAAAAATCATCGAAATCGGATGAACACACAACGCTAATAACGCAACTGGGATACAGACCAGATGAGTTCTTAACCATCGGCAATTTCCGATGTTTAAATTGTCTTCATAAACATTAGAATTGTACCCTCCTTTGCAGATAAGTTAAGCACCGTCATATAACAATTATATTAGAGTGAAAAAAAAATAAATAAATTGATGAGAGTGAGTCAAAACAGCTAGATTTCATTTCTGACCCACTGTTCACCGGTCCCATACTGGCCGAAATTCCATGAGAAAAATTTCTTCCCTCGTAGAGACTCGAACTAGCGTAAGTCCCGTAGTTCTGCTCCAAGACTTCTTGCCTTAACCACTCGACTACGGCGCAAGACTCTTGGTATCAATGAAAGACAAAATTGGTTATTGTTAGTTATCCGTTATAGATAAGGGACTCTTGGTATCAATGAAAGGCAAAAATGGTTTTTGTGAGTTATCCGTAAGAGATAAACATATGCTGTCGCGGACGTTTTTGTATAGCTTTTTGAGATATTCAATTCTGTGTACATTAATTTTGTGTATTTCGTATGGTTTAGGCAGCGTAAGCCATTTAAGCGTCCAAAGAGCTGCTTTTTTCACGTTTCTCACTACAAAGGGCGATTTTTATGGATGTAGGAGTTGAGTATCACAACTGTCTTATAGCCTATGTTCATCCCGGGAATCTCCTGAACATTTTGCAAAAAACTCCATCACAATCGGATCAACGGTATGGCCGCGCATAAAGTACGAACAGACAAACAAACATACAAACAAACATTAATTTTTATATATAAGATAACTACTATGTATGAACAAAATTATCGCAAAAATAATAATAAAGTATAAAATACAATATTGATAGATTATATCATCGGTTGATTAATGTCTTTGACATCGTCCGATTCCCAATAACCAATTTTGTCGATCCATCCAATCTCCTGGTTGTAGATGTTTCTCCTTCATGTATAAACATATTCCATGACTCCAGGAGGTTTTAGGTCTTCCTCTGCCTCGTCTTCCCTCAGGTTTCCATTCCAAAACTGATTTAAGTAGTCGATCCTCTTCCATTCGCTAGGCATATCCGTACCATCTTAATTGCTGAGTTTTAATATAATCTAAAATAGTGTCTTCATTCTTCATTTTCTCCCTTATAACTGAGTTCCTAATTTTTTCTCTTCTTGAAATTCTTGCTGCCCTTCGTATAAAATCCATTTCCATTGCCAAAAGAAACTTATTTGTTTTTGTTGTTAATGGCCAAAGTTCTGCTCCATAAGTAATGATGCTTTTAACAATAACATGTGAAAAAATTACAATGGTCAACAGTAAGTATAAATTTACATAAATTTAAATATACTTGTAACACCATTTCGCGCATGCCAGTTGACGAAGAGGGATATTCAGTTATTTCAACATGGCTGCTCGTTTTGAATACATTAAACATCAGATGACGCGTAAAATAGTACCATCGCTCCACCAATAACAGATGCCTGCGGAAGGATACCTTTTGTGACTTTGTTTACAGCACAACATAAACTAAGGCCGAATACGGTATAAAAATCTGATCTGTTGTAGACCTGTTTCTTCTAAATCCACATTGATGATCTCCTAGAATGTCATCAATATAAGGAGTCAGTCTGCTTATTAATATATTTGTTAGAATTTTGTATGAAGTTGAAAGTAATGAGATGCCCCTGTAGTTGTTGCAATCAGTTTTATCTCCTTCTTTATAAATTGGTGCGATAATCGATTTTCTCCATTCATCTGGAATAGCTTCTTTTTTTCAAATCATACTAAGCTACCGGCGCGGCGTATCTTGTCCAATTTTCTCCCCCTGATTTTATCAGTTCTGCTGGAATCTCATCTGAACCTGATAGTTTATACATCTTCAATTTTTCTATCGCCATTTCAACCTCTAATGCACTTGGTTCTGCGACTAGCATTTCTGCTGTCTGTAAATTATCCTCTTCAATATACTGTTCTGGTATGTACATTTAATAGCTGATTAAAGTAATTTTTTTCATCTATTTAATATACTCTGGAATATGCAATCATATCCTCATTTTCATTTCGAATTATGTTTGTTTTAGCCTGAAACCCTTTCTTCTCTATCCTAATTCCCTGATATAATTATCTAATTTTCCTATTTTTTGCATTCATTTCAAGATCATTAATCTTCTCTCTAAAATATTCCCTATATATATATATATATATATATATATATATATATATATTTAATTTTTTAGCTATTTCAGTCATATTAACTAGAATTAGGTTTGCCTGACACAATACTGTGAATTAAACGTAAATTTACAGGAACCATATCGGCCCCTTTCTTAAAAAGTGTGCGCCTAAGTCAAATTTTACAGGAGTGAAGACAAATTAATTATATCTTCGTCATTCACACCTAATTCTTATTCAAAGATGCTTTAACATCTAGACCCTACTGCTTCTGCATTTTAATGTCTACTGAAGTACGTTAAACTGCATGTTAATATTGTCCAACAATTTTGAAGTCCCAGAAAAATTGTATCTACGTGATTTTTAAGGGCAGGTGACGATATTTGAAAAATACTCTCGTAATACATACACACACAAACACACACACACACCCCTCACACACACACGCACGCACACACACACACACACACACACCCACACGTAATGGCAAACACCGACTATTAAAAAAATTGCAACCATTAAAAAATGCATCCCATATTAATTCAAATTGAGAAATTAAATAAAATTGTAATTTTATATTGGTTTCCAGCGCATGCTAGAGATGAAATGATGACCAAAGAACGTTCTCTAAAGTTGAACAAATCTTGCCAAATTTTTATCTTATGAAGATCTATGAAAGTAATTATTATCAAATAAAAATTAATGCAGGTTATAAAGTTAAATTTCAGAGGCAAACTAAAGGATCTAAATGGAGAATATATAGGTTCTGTATATACACGCGTGAATATTTTCATGTAGTCCTTGAATCCGGTGTTGCGCTGTTTAGATTCATCAGTAGTCATAACTGTTCAAGCATACATTTTTACAGGATCGATAGTCTGTGTTTCAACTATGTTGTGTTTTTAGGCAGACATAATGGATTTAAAACATGTGATGCATTGTGAAGAGCTGAAATTATATCAAGATAACTCGTTTAAAAATTGGTATGCCCGCTGGTTGATGACTGTATTATTGAATCTAGAGTTATGTATGTATATATATTTTAATATTAGCTAATATCTGCCATGCGCTGCTACACAAAAATAAATTGTGTTTTTATTTTTAGTTTAATAAATGAATAGAAAAATAAATGTATATTTTTATCGTAATTATTTTTAGATACCCTGTAGATCTGAAAATGAAATAGACAAAACAAAGCGGTTGCTAGAGTAAATTTTTAATTTCGGATTTCAGGTAAACCCCATTTCTAATGGTCAGATTTTACTATTTTTTTATAAAACCTGCCTTAGTTTATAACAATTATATATAGGCTATACTGAGTTTCGTTGAGAAACCTCGAAATTGCGACCGCTAGAGCGATTTTTAAATTTTCGTTTCAGGTGAACTCCTACACTTATTGGTTTTAGAGAATAACAGATAGTGCCTACGCATTCGCCGTGTTTGAAAACCTCTATATACAGACTTTGATAGAATTGATGGCGCACAGATAATTTTCAAGTCTCCAAACGAAGCCATTGCGCATTATCAGAGGTTAGCTACTCGGTTAACAAGTGCAAACTATTTAAAAAAGTAAAATCCTTTCTATTTCGTTACATATCCTGCAAGGTAAAATTATTTCGTGTAAATAAGTAGTGTGGCAAGTGTTGTAAATAAAACAAAGCAAAACAAATGAAATAAAAGAAAAAAAGCATGACAGCGGGATCGAACACGCAACCTCAATCATAGAAATAGACATTCTAGACGACAACCGTCGCTGCTAGCAAGTCTGTATGAAGCGATGCAACACTCCTGGGCTTACTTGCATGTTGAAAATATACATCGTGTCCCATTGAAATATCCCACATTTTAATTAATCATACCTCTCAAAGTATGCGGAATTATGAAATGAGGTTGGTATTAAAACAAAGAGAAACTCAAAGAATTTTTGTATTGACATAGACTTTCACGGCCGGAGTTGCTATGATGATCTTGAAGAAGATTTTTGGGCTGTAGGCCGTGGTCGCGAGGCTTGTAGTTCCCTGACGTTTCGCCAGAGACTGCGTCTGGCATCCTCAAGGGTTACCAAAATAAAGAAAGCTCCTCCTTTTTAATATTCTGAACAGGTCAGATCATTATTTTTCAGTGACTGACTCTAGAACAAATGCGTTGAATATAGCAAATAATGAACAGATTACTTTGAACTACACATTAGATAATTGCGTGTTCATTAATTGTGTTTTTAAATACTGATTTTACTAAGGTGTTTCCAAAAAAAATTAATAACCTATAATGTTGGCTATAAAATTATAATACACAGTTTGATGCGTTTCATTTTTCCTCCATTAGGTTGCATTCTTACAATATTGCGATTCTATTTGGCAATAAATAGTATGATCAAGTTACAATGATGAACAATTGAAACATAACCAAACATTTCTCATTTGTTTTCAAACATCGCCGTTTACATTAAATATATAATATTTTGAATTAACTATATTTAAATGATGATTTGTGAGTAAACAGCTTAATTTTATTCGTTAAATAGACCTAACAAATGCCACTCTTGATTTCCAAATCCTCTAGATAAATTGGAAATCACTCGTGACATTACTTATGTTAAGTTGACCTCATATTTTACACTTTTTTTCGCAATTTCAAAGGTAATTTATCGCTGAATACTGGAACTTACTTATAAATCACATATATTAAGTGTAATATGTGAAGAGTGTATTCTTGATATGTTAATACATTCCTACTTGTTAAAAGAGTCACGGAAATATGAAGTATTAAGCCATTAAGATCTGTATTAGTGAAGCAGATAACAGGCTTATGGGCATATTTAATAAGTTGAGTTACAAGAACTGTATTTTCTTTCATAATCGCGTTTTCACCTCCTAAAAACAACTGTAGGTATTTTCGGCATGCAACGGTCGACAGTTCCCTTGTTAGTCTGGTTGCCGTCGTATTGAAAACTCCAAGCACGACAGGTCTAGAAGGCCCTTGGATGACCATCCGGCTGCTGGCCTCACATCCACATGGGTTAATCAGAGGTAGACGATCATCTAGCCAGTGTAGGGGTGACATGTAGTCAGCATGTCGGATCCCCCAGCCGTTATAGCTGGTATTCTCAACCTGGAGTCGCTACTTATTGTAGCTACCCAAATGTCACACATGCTGGGAGGACGCCGGTCCCATGCTGGCCGAAATTCCATGAGAAAAATTTCTTCCCCCATGGAGACTCGAACCAGCACATGTCCCGTAGCTCTGCGCCAAGGCTTCTTGCCTTAATCACTCGGCTATGGCACGTAATAAAGACTGCAGTCAATTTAATGTTTCTCATTTGGGGTCTGGATAATGATCTGTTTTTGTAGTTTTTGCTTAGTTCTATGATGTGGGTGGTCAATTGTACGATTTAAACATACGGTGGAGAGGTCTGCTTAGGAAAGTTTTCCCCACACATACACACACACACCACACACACACACACACACACACACACACACACACACACACACAAGTAATCGGAATACCGAGGCTTCCCTGGCAATGTATGGACTTATTTGTATGCCCTCTTTGCCCTTTATCTGATAATTTTGTGGATTGTTGATGGCATTGTACCAATCTACCTTGTATTTCAACTTGGGGATCAGTAGTGCTGGCATGTCCCATCTGAGGACGCCTATAATGAGCGTTGGCCCTGAAGTGCGTCGTCTGGACATTGCATATGTATTCATTATGAGCCAGAAGAGTCCTTCGGCATTAGCATGTCACGTCGGAGGGCGCCTCTAATGAGCGTTGGCCCTGAAGTGCGCCGCCTGGACATTGTTTGTGATTTGGCTCAGGGACGCGAAGTTTATAATTTTGTTGTAATGGATAGAATACGAAATAAAGAAAGAAGGGAAATTATGGGTGTAGAAGAGGAGCCGGACATCATAGACATTATAGAAAAGAAAAGATTACAGTGGTATGGCCATGTCAAAAGAATGCCAGACGAAAGATTGCCTAAAATTGTTATGGAATGGATCCCAATGAAAAGAAGGAAGAGAGAAAGACCGAAGAAAACTTGGATAGAAGGGGTACAAGCAGCTATGAATATCAGAGGAATGGAGTAAGATCAATGGATGGACAGAGAAAACGGAAGACGGCGGCAGCTGCCATGATACCGGATGATGATGATGATGATGATGATGTAATTTGTTATTAATTTGATATTGAAGCCGTCTTTAGCACCCTGTCCGAAATTTGCAATTAATTTATCGTGCCAGTTCTATAAATATGTCGGAACGTAAGGAGAAGGGAATCACATTAAAGCGTAGGCCTAAGGTAATAACTATATATTGTATAATTTCACACATATTTAAGGAATTTCATCACGTTCGTTTTTCTATCATTTTATTAAAAAATATTACATAA
This sequence comes from Diploptera punctata, assembly GCA_030220185.1. Lineage (NCBI taxonomy): Eukaryota > Metazoa > Arthropoda > Insecta > Blattodea > Blaberidae > Diploptera > Diploptera punctata. The sequence goes on along the minus strand of JASPKZ010007287.1, from coordinate 69,347 downwards.
ATTAAACTAATGTGTCTTATAGGATTCACTGCCAATTTAATGGTCAGGCGTATGGAATCCCTTGAAGCCAGTTTTCAACAGAACAATGTTTATTGAACCGAATACTGGAAATAATTTACTTGTTATATACTTGTCCGTTTTGAATGGATCGTGCATCACTCTAACTAACTAACTCACTGACACTACCTAAACCGTAGGTTCATGGTTGCGCGGACATAAGCTCTCCATACATCCCTATATTAAGCTAACGTTTTCCAGTCATCTTCTGTACAATCTTCTTCCCTCAAATCACGGTTAATGTTAATGTTATTCTCCTTCCCCATTCTTGATCTACCAATTGGGAGTTTTCCCTCTGGGTTTCCTACAAGAAGTTTTCATGCCCCTCTTTCATTTGAAGTACGTGTACATGTTTTTTGTTTACTTCGAATGTATATCAGTAACTTCTCTGCGATATAGTGTTATTCTGTGCCTACCCCAATCCCTTACTCCCCTTTCCACCCCTTCCGAGATGGCGTATCGGCGTAATCTTGATTTGCGTTACGTAATACCCCTACCTGAAAGCCACAACCCTTCAACAGTTTGCAATACGTTTTTATTTCGCTTACATGGCAAGGGAGGCCGAGTGTGGATCCCTTGACCTAATTATGAGTAGGCTAGTTATGATGATAGCTGCAGAAATAAATAAATAAACATAGGCCTATATATATATATATATATATATATATATATATATATATATATATAGGCTATATATTAAGCATTATTTAGCGAATGTTCAATAATTCACGTATTTATGATTTTGTATATTTTTTCATATCATGTCAGAGCTTTTATAATTAACTTGTTTATTGTATTGATTGCTTGTTCGTTTGTTTATATATATATATATATATATATTATTTAAACTTATGGCTGTTTTCTGAACGAATAGCTACTTAAATAAACTGTTAGTTTTTGCTGATGATGTAGCACTATTGGGCGATAGCGGGGAGATACTAAAGACCAACACGCACACACTGTTGAGTAACACTAAGAAATTAGGACTGAAAGTAAATATCAATCAAACTAAATATATGGTAACACGTAGAAATACATTAGGCCTATATAATGGAAATGGACAGCTAATGACAAATGATGGAAATTTTGAGGAAGTGGTTGAATTCAAATACCTAGGAACAATAATCACAAATAGGGATGAGATGACAATGAAATTAAACATAGGCTCAATTCTGGAAATGCATGCTATTATGCATTGCAGGGACTCTTGTCGTCCCAACTCCCTTCAAAAAACGTTAAACTGAAAATATATGGGCCTAGAGCTGTTATTCTCAAAGTTATATTATATGGATGCGAAACATGAACTCTTACTTTAAGGGAGGAAAGAATATTACGAGTATTTGAGAATAAAATTCTTAGGAAAAATTTTGGGGCAAAAGGGAGATTGAACAGACGGCGAATGGAAAAAATTACATAGTAGTGAGCTACATATGCTTTATAGGAAGCCAGATATAATAAGAATAGTTAAGTCTCGTAGACTGCGATGTGCAGGACATGTGGCACGAATGGGGAATGAAAGAGGTGCATGGAAGCTTCTTGTAGGAAAACCTGAGGGATAACGCGCAGTTGGTAGACTTATAATGATGTGGGAGAATCATATTATCCATGATTTGAGGGAAGTAGATTGTACGGAGGATGATTGGAAAACATTGGCTCAGGATAGGAATGTGTGGAGAGTTTATGTCCTCGTGGCCATGAACATGTGGGTTCGATAGTGCCAGTGAGTTAATTAGTTATAGGTACTTAAATAATGACCAAAACTTAAGTTTAATAATATATGCGTGTTTCTAGTCTTCCCTGGGTTTCAGCTCATACTTGCGAGATGTAAAGAATATTAAGTTTATATTAAGATATTCCATTTAGAACTTTGTGTAAATGAGAAAGGAAAATAATAGCAGGTTAATGGGGAAATTAAAACATATAGACTTACTAGTAACTTTATTAGTAAATATGCGAGATGCCTTTCATAATAGGAAAGTTAGATTATAAAACCGAAAGTAAAATGTCAATGTGCACATTCCCCATTTGTGCCACATGTCTTACCAATCGCAGTCTACGAGACTTAAATTTTCTTAATTTATCTGGTTTCCTTTAAAGATCATGCAGCTCATTGTTGTGAACTCTTCTCCGTTCCTCTGTCCGTTCATCTCTCTTTGGTCCAGAATGTTTCCTAAGATCTTTATTCTCAATAACTCGGAAGTTTTTCTCCTCCCATAAATTAAGAGTCCATTTTCGCATCCATATAATAAAACTGCGAAGATAACTTTTTTTTTTACATTTTAAGTTTAATGTTTTTTTGAGAGAAGTTGGGACACGAGAGTCCCTGTAAAGCATAATAGTTTACATTTCAGAATTGAATCTTTCATCCTTCAGCCTATCTCCGATATTTCTATGTTATTAATATCGATCATCCGTAGTATTTTTATATAATTTTTGTCGATTATTGAAAAAAATATCGATCCCACTACGGGCTTTCAGAGGCCCTTGGACTGCTAGAACGTTAAGGCTCCATCATTGTAAGTATTCGGCACGAGATGTTAAGCCGGGTTGTCAGCCCTGTGAGAAGGTCGTCTTTACTCCTAGATCAAACTTCTGGTACGCATTTCAGTTAGAGATTGAATCAATCGCGGGACCATCGCACAGCCAAAAGTGTTAGGCCAGTTTAAAATTCCTGATCCTATGGGGAATCTTCCAGCTTGTTGATCATTGCCTTAGCATATGGAGGCTCTAAGCATACATTAGCACATTGTATTGTAATTTGTCGATGTTTCTGAGTAAGACACATTGTTGTGTGTCCACAGAACGAATGTAGTCCGTTCCGTGGCGTAGTCGGTGGAGTCCTCATCTTCCACTCCGGCGACTCGGGTTTGATTCCCGGTGAGATAGAGGGTTTTTAAATCTGCATCTTTGGACTGAATATGTGTCCTGTCCTTGTGTTTACATGTGCGAAAGAAAATTTTAAAAAAAGTAAAACAATCCATGGAACAATAATTAATCGAACTTTTAAAAATAAAATTCGAAGTGACACGAACTTATTAAAGTTATGGCTGTGGCGGTCATATACCATGGAAGTAAAATATGGAAGTAAAAACCAGGCTTCAGAAATGAAATTCTTGAGAGGAGTTAAAGGATGTACAAAACTAGATCACATAAAAAATAAGAAATACGAAAGGAATTAGACATTATTAATTTGAATGATAATTTAAAATACAAGTCATGCGTAACTTTGCGGAAATTCATTATATTTAAAATAAAATAATTTACCTTAGTAGTAATTCCACTAGAAGAGTCACAATCAATCTGGGATGAAAATATGTCCAATTAAGACCAGAGATATGAATAAAAGTAATAAATCAAGACAAGAAACTTAGAAACATACTTAAACTGATCAATTTATGTAATAATCATTATAATATAATTAACAATATACACAAAATTCAAAACTTATTCTTCTTCTTGTAAGCCATGTTTCCTTTAACAGAAATTTAGGCGCTCTCCTCCTACAGGGAAGAATTTGAACCATACTAATTTTGTTACACTTGTTTTCGTACAGATGTCATTTGACTGGTCCGTGGTCAGCGTTCCGCCTCATACTGACATCTAGGAAACCAAGGTAGTACTAGGACGGGAAAATAGGTAAATTTTGCTTAGAGGCCTTTTCATTCAGGCTTAAGGATCTTTTACGAGCCTGAAAATCTTCAGACTCAGGACCCACGGCTTTAAGTCCCTCCCGGAGGACTTGCCCATTGGATTTTTCCATCCTAAAAAATCCATCGACCCCGGCTGGGTTTGAACCCGTGACCCTCGAGACCAGAGGCAAGGAGCATAACCACTAGTCCACCGCGGCCGATACCAAAACTCATTCTAAAAGTTAAATATTTAAATCCTTCACAATTATTCTTAATTTATTCCTCTATCTGTTTAATAATCGTATCATTCAATTTATGTCCTGCAGTATTTAGTTTACAAATGACATTATCTGATTCAAAGGGAGTAGCAAGTTACACTATTTCTGTTAGATGCATTATATTGGCTACTAGGCTTACGGAATGAAAGAAACAGGAAATAACTAATGTGATGCCTTATACATGTAATGGAAGAGGTATACAATGCAATAATTTACGAAGTTTAATATTCTGTAACAGGGCTGTTAATAAGTGGACACTAGATATGAAAAGACGGTCTCCCTCTCCTGCACGCATGCAGGTGCACTCCCAATGAAACAACACATTTTGACAAGTGAGTAACAGCGTCTTGCCTTGTCAGCCTATCCGACGTAATGTTGAATGGGGCGGGTCGTCTTTTCACTTCTAGTGAGCACTTATTAACAGGCATGTTCTATAAAGACAAACACCTTCCCTCTTAGCTGCAGCAAATTTTAAACTTTCTAAAAACTATGTTAAGAATTTGCTGCATTTCCAGGACCACGCCGAGGACGTGAGGGATAGGATATTCCTGTTGTCCCTTCATATATGTTTTAATGTATTCATTCTAATGAGAGGATTTTCACGCACTAAAAGTTAAGATTGCGCAAATATTAGTATAATTTCAATGTAAACGGAACATCATTTAATTGGGTGCGATATCCTAATCCGGCTTTTGTAGAATAATAATATCTAGGTTAATATTGTTAGACCCTACAGAACATATTTGTGGAGTTTTTTTTAAGTTATATTTATAAAAATCTGACAATTTATTTAAATATATTTAAGAAATGAAAAATCTTAATTGGCCTACTCATTGCAGTATGTTTCAATCTTAACTTTTAGTAAACAACATTCCGCTCCCTACATTACGTTATGTTTATAATTGAATGCATCTTGAACATATTGAAGGAACGATAAGTATTTGGTCCCGTTAACGTTTTTATGTAAAATCTACTATTATTAGATTATTACATAAAAACGTTTCACCAAGAGCAAGTAACACAAAAGTTTTATAATTTCCATCGATCTTTAGGTAAAAATTATTCGCGCAACCAAAAGTAAGTGGGAGGGAAGTACGTTCAAATCCTGTTACTTGCTACTTGGTCCTATTGTAAACTAATTACAAAATAACTATCAGAATACTATGAAAACGCACTCAAATACTGTTATTTCAAATTATTTCTCTAATAATATAATTATAAAAACTCACATCAGAATTTTTACAAAAACATGTTAAAAATAGGTTGTTGCTTTTGATTCTATGCAAAATAAGTAATATATTAATAAAAAAATCACGTTACTATTAAATAGCGGCAATTTCCTGTTAATGATACATACTTCTCGAGAAAAATAAATATACAATCTCAGTATAGTGATTCCACATTAATTCAAGTAAATTGATATACATTAATCACAAAGATACAATCCTATAAAAGGCATTCAAAGCCTTTAACAACTATCTATAAAATTAATTTAAAAAAATCACAGTACAAAGCTTTTATAAAAACGCGATCAAATCCGGTTATTGCTGTTCGATTAAACATTCATATAAGTGAAATAATATTAATTAATTATAAAGTTTGGAGACTACAAAAAATGCATTCAATTCCTGTTATTGCTACTTAGTTCTCTACTAAAGCAATTATAAAATCACAGTATCGCGATTGTATTAAACACTTCCGAGTTCCGTTCTTGCTGTTCGATTCCACTGTAATGTGAGTAAATTAACAAATAAATCTCAAAGGTGCGAAACTAAAAGAACGCACTGAATTTCAGTTATAAATGCATGGTTCCCTAACAATTTAATAATACAATCACAGTATCGCGGTTGTATTAAACACCTCCGAGTTCCGTTCTTGCTGTTCGATTCCACTGTAATGTGAGTAAATTAACAAATAAATCTCAAAGGTGCGAAACTAAAAGAACTCACTGAATTTCAGTTATAAATGCATGGTTCCCTGTTAATTTAATTATACAATCATACTATCGCGATTGTATTAAACACCTCCGAGTTCCGTTCTTGATGTTAGATTCCACTCTAATGGGAGTAAAATAACATGAATTAATCTCAAAGTTGCGAAACTAAAAAACAAAACGCATTGGATGTCGGTTATAAATACTTGGTTCCCTATTAATTTAATTATAATATCACAGAATCGCTTTTGCATTAAACAGCTCCGAGTTCCGTTCATGCTGTTGGCTTCCACTTTAATATGAGTAAAATAACATAAATCAATATCAAAGTTGAAAAACTAAAAAAACGCACTGGATTTCAGTTATAAATACTTGGTTCCCTACTAATAAAATTTTATTATCACACTATCGCGATTGTATTAAACAGTTTCGAGTTCCGTTCTTGCTGTTTGATTCCGCTTTAATGTGAAGAAAATGACAGATTAATCTCGAAACTGCGAAACAAAAAAAAGCATTGAATTTCAGTAATAAATACGTGGTTCCGTATTGATTTAATTATATAATCATACTATCGCGATTGCATTAAACAATTTCGAGTTCCGTTCTTGCTGTTCGATTCCACTTTAATGTGAGTAAAATGACATTGATTAATCTCGAAGCTGCGCAACAAAAAAGAAACGCATTGAATTTCAGTTATAAATACGTGGTTCCATATTGATTTAATTATAAAATCATACTATCGCAATTGTATTAAACACGTTCGAGTTCCGTTCTTGCTGTTCGATTCCACTTTAATGCGAGTAAAATGACATAGATTAACATCGAAGCTACGAAACAAAAAAAAACAAAAAAAACGCATTGAATTTCAGTTATAAATACGTGGTTCCGTATTGATTTAATTATAAAATCATGTTATCGTGATTGTATTAAACACTTTCGAATTCCGTTCTTGCTGTTCGATTCCACTTTAACGTGAGTAAAATGACATAGATTAATCTCGAAGCTGAGAAACAAAAAAAAAACGCATTGAATTTCAGTTATAAATACGTGGTTCCGTATTGATTTGATTATAAAATCATACTATCGCGTTTGTATTAAACACTTTCGAGTTTCGTTCTTGCTGTTCGATTCCACTTTAATGTGAGTAAAATGGCATAGATTAATCTCGAAGCTGCGAAACAAAAAAGAAACGTATTGAATTTCAGTTATAAATATGTGGTTCCGTATTGATTTTATTATAAAATCATACTATCGCGATTGTATTAAACACTTTCGAGTTTCGTTCTTGCTGTTCGATTCCACTTTAATGCGAGTAAAATGACATAGATTAATCTCGAAGCTCCGAAACAAAACAAAACAAAAAATAAAACGCATTGAATTTCGGTTATAAATACGTGGTTCCGTATTGATTTTATTATAAAATCCTGCTATCGCGATTGTATTAAACACTTTCGAGTTTCGTTCTTGCTGTTCGATTCCACTTTAATGTGAGTAAAATGGCATAGATTAATCTCGAAGCTGCGAAACAAAAAAGAAACGTATTGAATTTCAGTTATAAATACGTGGTTCCGTATTGATTTAATTATAAAATCATACTATCGCGATTGTGTTAAACAATTTCGAGTTCCGTTCTTGCTGTTCGATTACACTTTAATGTGAGTAAAATGACATTGATTAATCTTGAAGCTGAGAAAAAAAAAGCATTGAAATTCAGTTATAAATACGTGGTTCCGTACTGATTTAATTATAAAATCATACTATCGCGATTGTATTAAACACGTTCGAGTTCCGTTCTTGCTGTTCGATTCCACTTTAATGCGAGTAAAATGACATAGATTAACATCGAAGTTACGAAACAAAAAAAAAAAAAATAGAAAGCATTGAATTTCAGTTATAAATACGTGGTTCCGTATTGATTTAATTATAAACTCATACTATCGCGATTGTATTAAACACTTTCGAGTTCCGTTCTTGCTGTTCGATTCCACTTTAATGTCAGTAAAATGACATAGATTAATCTCGAAGCTGAGAAACATAAAAAAAAAAACGCATTGAATTTCAGTTATAAATACGTGGTTCCGTATTGATTTGATTATAAAATCATACTATCGCGATTGTATTGAACACTTTCGAGTTTCGTTCTTGCTGTTCGATTCCACTTTAATGTCAGTAAAATGACATAGATTAATCTCGAAGCTGCGAAACATAAAAAAAACCGCATTGAATTTCAGTTATAAATACGTGGTTCCGTATTGATTTAATTATAAAATCATACCATCGCGATTGTATTAAACACTTTCGAGTTCCGTTCTTGCTGTTCGATTCCACTTTAATGCGAGTAAAATGGCATAGATTAATCTCGAAGTTGCGAAACAAAACAAAAAAAATAAAACGCATTGAATTTCGGTTATAAATACGTGGTTCCGTATTGATTTTATTATAAAATCATGCTATCGCGATTGTATTAAACACTTTCGAGTTTCGTTCTTGCTTTTCGATTCCAATTTAATGTGAGTAAAATGGCATAGATTAATCTCGAAGCTGCGAAACAAAAAAGAAACGTATTGAATTTCAGTTATAAATACGTGGTTCCGTATTGATTTTATTATAAAATCATACTATCGCGATTGTATTAAACACTTTCGAGTTCCGATCTTGCTGTTCGATTCCACTTTAATGCGAGTAAAATGGCATAGATTAATCTCGAATCTGCGAAACAAAAAAAGAATAAAACGCATTGAATTTCAGTTATAAATACGTGGTTCCGTATTGATTTTATTATAAAATCATGCTATCGCGATTGTATTAAACACTTTCGAGTTCCGTTCTTGCTGTTCGATTCCACTTTCATGTGAGTAAAATGACATAGATTAATCTCGAAGCTGAGAAAAAAAAAACACATTGAATTTCAGTTATAAATACGTGGTTCCGTATTGATTTGATTATAAAATCATACTATCGCGATTGTATTAAACACTTTCGAGTTCCGTTCTTGCTGTTCGATTCCACTTTCATGTGAGTAAAATGGCATAGATTAATCTCGAAGATGCGAAACAAAAAGGAAACGCATTGAATTTCAGTTATAAATACGTGGTTCCGTATTGATTTGATTATAAAATCATACTATCGCGATTGTATTAAACACTTTCGAGTTTCGTTCTTGCTGTTCGATTCCACTTGAATGTGAGTAAAATGACATAGATTAAACTCGAAGCTGCGAAACAAAAATGAAACGCATTGAATTTCAGTTATAAATACGTGGTTCCGTATTGATTTAATTATAAAATCATGCTATCGCGATTGTATTAAACACTTTCGAGTTTCGTTCTTGCTGTTCGATTCCACTTTAATGTGAGTAAAATGACATAGATTAATCTCGAAGATACGAAACAAAAAAGAAACGCATTGAATTTCAGTTATAAATACGTGGTTCCGTATTGATTAAATTATAAAATCATACTATCGCGATTGTATTAAACACTTTCGAGTTTCGTTCTTGCTGTTCGATTCCACTTTAATGTGAGTAAAATGGCATAGATTAATCTCGAAGCTGCGAAACAAGAAAGAAACGCAATGAATTTCAGTTATTAATTCGTGGTTCCGTATTAATTTAATTATAAAATCATACTATCGCGATTGTATTAAACACTTTCGAGTTTCGTGCTTGCTGTTCGATTCCACTTTAATGTGAGTAAAATGACATAGATTAATCTCGAAGTTGCGAAACAAAAAAGAAACGCATTGAATTTCAGTTATAAATACGTGGTTCCGTATGGATTTAATTATAAAATCATACTATCGCGATTGTATTAAACACTTTCGAGTTTCGTTCTTGCTGTTCGATTCCACTTTAATGCGAGTAAAATGACATAGATTAATCTCGAAGCTGTGAAACAAAAAAGAAACGCATTGCATTTCAGTTATAAATATGTGATTCCGTATTGATTTAATTATAAAATCATACTATTGCGATTGTATTAAACACTTTCGAGTTTCGTTCTTGCTGTTCGATTCCACTTTAATGCGAGTAAAATTACATAGATTAATCTCGAAGCTGCGAAACAAAAAAGAAACGTATTGAATTTCAGTTATAAATACGTGGTTCCGTATTCATTTAATTGCAAAATCATACTATCGCAATTGTATTAAACACTTTCGAGTTCAGTCCTTGCTGTTCAATTCCACTTTAATGTCGGTAAAATGACATAGATTAATCTCGAAACTGCGAAACATAAAAAAAAACGCATTGAATTTCAGTTATAAATACGTGGTTCCGTATTCATTTAATTATAAAATCATACCATCGCGATTGTATTAAACACTTTCGAGTTCTGTTCTTGCTGTTCGATTCCACTTTAATGTCAGTAAAATGACATAGATTAATCTCGAAGCTGCGAATTATAAAAAAAAAACGCATTGAATTTCAGTTATAAATACGTGGTTCCGTATTGATTTAATTATGAAAACATGCTATCGCGATTGTATTAAACACTTTCGAGTTCCGTTCTTGCTGTTCGATTCCACTTTCATGTGAGTAAAATGACATAGATTAATCTCGAAGCTGGAAAAAAAAACACATTGAATTTCAGTTATAAATACGTGGTTCCGTATTGATTTGATTATAAAATCATACTATCGCGATTGTATTAAACACTTTCGAGTTCCGTTCTTGCTGTTCGATTCCACTTTCATGTGAGTAAAATGGCGTAGATTAATGTCGAAGATGCGAAACAAAAAAGAAACGCATTGAATTTCAGTTATAAATACGTGGTTCCGTATTGATTTGATTATGAAATCATACTACCGCGATTGTATTAAACACTTTCGAGTTTCGTTCTTGCTGTTCGATTCAACTTTAATGTTAGTAAAATGGCATAGATTAATCTCGAAGCTGCGAAACAAAAAAGAAACTCATTGAATTTCAGTTATAAATACGTGGTTCCGTATTGATTTAATTATAAAATCATACTATCGCGATTGTATTAAACACTTTCGAGTTCCGTTCTTGCTATTCGATTCCACATTAATGTCAGTAAAATGACATAGATTAATCTCGAAGCTGCGAAACATAAAAAAAAACGCATTGAATTTCAGTTATAAATACGTGGTTCCGTATTGATTTAATTATAAAATCATACTATCGCGATTGTATTAAACACTTTCGAGTTTCGTTCTTGCTGTTCGATTCCACATTATTGTGAGTAAAATGACATAGATTAATCTCGAAGCTGCGAAACATAAAAAAAACGCATTGAATTTCAGTTATAAATACGTGGTTCCGTATTGATTTAATTATAAAATCATACCATCGCGATTGTATTAAACACTTTCGAGTTTCGTTCTTGCTGTTCGATTCCACTTTAATGCCAGTAAAATGGCATAGATTAATCTCGAAGCTGTGAAACATAAAAAAACGCATTGAATTTCAGTTATAAATACGTGGTTCCGTATTGATTTAATTATAAAATCATACCATCGCGATTGTATTAAACACTTTCGAGTTTCGTTCTTGCTGTTCGATTCCACTTTAATGTCAGTAAAATGATATAGATTAATCTCGAAGCTGCGAAACATAAAAAAAAACGCATTGAATTTCAGTTATAAATACGTGGTTCCGTATTGATTTAATTATAAAATCATACTATCGCGATTGTATTAAACACTTTCGAGTTTCGTGCTTGCTGTTCGATTCCACTTTAATGTCAGTAAAATGACATAGATTAATCTCGAAGCTGCGAAACATAAAAAAAAACGCATTGAATTTCAGTTATAAATACATGGTTCCGTATTGATTAAATTATAAAATCATACTATCGCGATTGTATTAAACACTTTCGAGTTTCGTTCTTGCTGTTCGATTCCACTTTAATGTCAATAAAATGACATAGATTAATCTCGAAGCTGCGAAATATTAAAAAAAAACGCATTGAATTTCAGTTATAAATACGTGGTTCCGTATTGATTTAATTATAAAATCATACCATCGCGATTGTATTAAACACTTTCGAGTTCCGTTCTTGCTGTTCGATTCCACTTTAATGTCAGTAAAATGACATAGATTAATCTCGAAGCTGAGAAACATAAAAAAAACGCATTGAATTTCAGTTATAAATACGTGGTTCCGTATTGATTTAATTATAAAATCATACCATCGCGATTGTTTTAAACACTTTCGAGTTTCATTCTTGCTGTTCGATTCCACTTTAATGTCTGTAAAATGACATCGATTAATCTCGAAGCTGCGAAACATTAAAAAAAAACGCATTGAATTTCAGTTATAAATACGTGGTTCCGTATTGATTTAATTATAAAATCATACCATCGCGATTGTATTAAACTCTTTCGAGTTCCGTTCTTGCTGTTCGATTCCACTTTAATATCAGTAAAATGACATAGATTAATCTCGAAGCTGCGAAACATAAAAAAAACGCATTGAATTTCAGTTATAAATATGTTGTTGCGTATTGATTTAATTATAAAATCATACCATCGCGATTGTATTAAACACTTTCGAGTTCCGTTCTTGCTGTTCGATTCCACTTTAATGTCAGTAAAATGACATAGATTAATCTCGAAGCTGCGAAACATAAAAAAAATACGCATTGAATTTCAGTTATAAATACGTGGTTCCGTATTGATTTAATTATAAAATCATACTATCGCGATTGTATTAAACACTTTCGAGTTCCGTTCTTGCTGTTCAATTCCACTTTAATGTCAGTAAAATGACATAGATTAATCTCGAAGCTGCGAAACATAAAAAAAAACGCATTGAATTTCAGTTATAAATACGTGGTTCCGTATTGATTTGATTATAAAATCATACTATCGCGATTGTATTGAACACTTTCGAGTTTCGTTCTTGCTGTTCGATTCCACTTTAATGTCCGTAAAATGACATAGATTAATCTCGAAGCAGCGAAACATAAAAAAAACGCATTGAATTTCAGTTATAAATACGTGGTTCCGTACTGATTTAATTATAAAATCATACCATCGCGATTGTATTAAACACTTTCGAGTTCCGTTCTTGCTGTTCGATTCCACTTTAATGTGAGTAAAATGGCATAGATTAATCTCGAAGCTGCGAAACATAAAAAAAAACTCATTGAATTTCAGTTATAAATACGTGGTTCCGTATTGATTTAATTATAAAATCATACCATCGCGATTGTATTAAACACTTTCGAGTTTCGTTCTTGCTGTTCGATTCCACTTTAATGTCAGTAAAATGACATAGATTAATCTCGAAGCTGCGAAACCAAAAAAAAAACGCATTGAATTTCAGTTATAAATACGTGGTTTTGTATTGATTTAATTATAAAATCATACTATCGCGAATTATTAAACACTTTCAAGTTTCGTTCTTGCTGTTCGATTCCACTTTAATGTCAGTAAAATGACATAGATTAATCTCGTAGCTGCAAAACATAAAAAAAACGCATTGAATTTCAGTTATAAATACGTGGTTCCGTATTGATTTAATTATAAAATCATACCATCGCTATTGTATTAAACACTTCCGAGTTCCGTTCTTGCTATTCGATTCCACTTTAATGTAAGACAATATAAATTAATCTCATGTATGCGGAACTAAAAAAAACACATTGAATATAATCTATAAAAACTTGGTTCCTATTAATTTAATTATAAAATCATAGTATCCCGATCGTATTAAACTCTTTCGAGCTGCTTTCTTGCTGTTCGATTCCACTTTAATGTGAGTAAAATAACAAATTAATCTCTAAATTGCGAAACTAAAAAAAAACGCATTCAATTTCAATTACAAATATTCAGTCCCCTATTAATTTAATTATAAATTCCCAATATCGCGATTGTTATAAACGCTTCCGAGTTCCGTTCTTGCTGTTAATTGCACTTTAATGTGAGTAAAATAACATAAATTAATCTCAGAGTTGCGAAACTATAAAGAAACGCATTTATTTCCAATTATCACTACTCGTTTCTCTATTAAAACAAATGTAAAATCACAGTCTCACGATTTAATAAAATCGTTTAAAATTCCGTTCTTGCTGTTCGATTCTATTTTAATGCAAGTGAATAACAGTAATATAATTTAATCACAAAACGTACGATTTTAAAATAAAGGCATTTAGTTCCATGTTTTACTACTTGTTTCTATAATAAAACAATTATACAACCACGGTATTCGATTTTGTAGAAAGGCCTTCAATTTTGGTTATTGCTACATGGTTCTGTATCAAAATAATTGTAAAATCACAATATGGCCATTTTGTACGAACGCTCTAAATTCGGTTGTTGCTGGTCGATTCTACATTAATATAGAAAAAATAATAAAATAATCGCTAAGTTACGAAACAATATAAAACGTATTCAATTCCTGTTAGTCCTACTTGTTCTCTATTATAATAATTATAAAATCTCAATGTAGTGATTTTATAAAAAAACCTTCAAATTCGGTTACTGCTTTACATTATACATTAATTCATGTAGAATAATATATATTTTTCATAAAGTTACGATAATAAAAAAGAAAATACATTCAATTTCAGTTTTACTAGTTGGTTCTCTATTAAAATAATTACTAAAACACAGTACTGTGATTTTATAAAATCGCTTTCAAATTCCGTTATTGCTGTTCGTGTCTACATTAAATTAAAATAGTATAAATTAATAACAAACTTACGATACAAAAAAATGCATTCAATTCCAGTTATTATTTGGTTCTCTATTAATATAATTATGAAACCACAATATCGCGAATTTATATAAACGCCTTCATATTCGGTTATTGCTGTTCGATTCTACACTAATGTAAGTTAAATAACATAAATTAATCTCAAAGTGACGAAAGTATAAAAACCGCATTCAATTTCAGTTATTACTACTTGGTTGTCTATTAAAACCATAATTTCACGATATCGCGATTTTATAAAAACGCATTCAAATCCGGTTATTGCAGTTCGATTCAACATTAATGTAAGAAAAATAGTATAAATTAATCACAAAGTTAACATACTATATAAATACCGCATTCAATTCTTGTTATTTCTAATTGTTACTGTACTTTAAAATTAAGGTATCGCGACTTTATAAAGAAAAACGCCTTCAAATTCGGTTATTGCTGTTCGATTATACATTAAAGCAAGTAAAATACCATAAATTAAACACAAAGTTACGATACTGTAAACTATATTCAATTACTGTTCTTAATACTTGGTCATCTATTAAAATAATTATAAAATCTCAATATATAGCGATTTTATAAAAGCCTTCAAATTCGGTTATTGCTGTTAGATTCTATATTAATGCGAAAATAATGATATAAATTAATCATACAGTTAGGATACTATATAAAACGTATTGAATTCCTGTTATTTCTACTTGGTCCTCTATTATAGTAACTATAGAATCTCAGTAGAGCGATTTTATAAAAACGGCTTCAAATTTACTATTTATGTTCCACATCTATATCAATGTAAGTAAAATAACAAATTTATAACAAAGTTGCGAAAGTATAAAAAAACGCATTTAATTCCAGTTATTACTAATTAGATCGCTATTAAAATAATTATAAAATCACAGTATCGGGATTTTATAAAAACGCATTCAAGTCCGGTTATTCCTGTTCGATTTTTACATTAATACAAGTAAACTAATATATAAAACGAATTAAATTACAATTATTACTAAAGTAAAATAACATAAATTAATAACAAAGTTGCGAAAGTATAAAAAACTCATTTAATTCCAGTTATTACTAATTAGATCGCTATTAAAATAATTATAAAATCACGGTATCGGGATTTTATAAAAACGCATTCAAGTCCGGTTATTCCTGTTCGATTTTTACATTAATACAAGTAAACTAATATATAAAACGAATTAAATTACAATTATTACTAAATTAAAATAACATAAATTAATAACAAAGTTGCGAAAGTATAAAAAACGCATTTAATTTCAGTTATTACTAATTAGATGGCTATTAAAATAAGTATAAAATCACGGTATCGGGATTTTATAAAAACGCATTCAAGTCCGGTTATTCCTGTTCGATTTTTACATTAAAACAAATAAACTAATATATAAAACGAATTCAATTACAATTATTACTACTTTTTCCCGTATAAAACTTATGAAATCACAGTATAGCGATTTTATAAAAAAACAACGCAATCAAATTCGGCTCTTGCTGTTCGATTCTATTTTGATATAAATATAAAAAAAACATAAATTAATCACAAAGTTACGACAATATATAATACGCGTTTAATTCCAGTTATTATATTTTTGTTCTCCATTAAAATAATTATAAAATCACAGTATAGTGATTTTATAAAACGCCTAAAATTCAGTTATTGTTGTTCGGTTTAACATTAACTTAAAGTAAAATAATATAAATTTTTCATGAAGTTTGCGTACTATGAGAAACGCATTCAATTCCATTACTTATTAGTAATTGGTTCTATATTAAAAGGATTATACAATCATAGTATCGCGATTTTAAAAAAAAAGTCTTCAAATTCGGTTATTGCTGTCGATTCCACATAGAAGTAAGAAAAATAACATAATCAGAAATGAACGAAACTATAAAAAACGCATTCAATTCCAGTCATTAATACTCGGTTCTCTATTAAAATTATTATGAAGTACAGTACCGAGATATTAATCGGAACACCTTCGAAGTTGGTTTTGGTGTTTGAATCTGCATTAATGTAAGTATAACAACATAAATTAATCCAAAGTTACGATATTATCGACTAATTATAAAAGCACATTCGTATTCTGTCATATATTTGGACGTAAGAAAATAATTAAAGAATGTAAATAACAATATCAATATATTATAAAATCGCTTTCAAATCGTGTTATTGCTGCTTGATTCGACATTAAAATATTTATAAATTTATAAAATCACAGTATTAGGTTATTAGAAAATCAAGAGTTCGTACCTGCAAATATTGATTCACTGCTTCACTTAGAGGTTTACGCTGCTATTTTACAAATTAATAGTTGTAACGTAGTTTATACAATTGTTACTTACTTAAACCCGGACTCCACCCAGGCTAAAACCCCTTTTCTTTTATTTTTCTTACCGGTAGATTTCCTTAATATTTTTTACCTCTCCTTTGTCTCAAAATTGGTATTTGACTTCCATGTCTACTAATTTTTATCTCACCACCGATGTGTTTCTTCGTCACTTTCTATTTATTTCTAAAATAAAGAAAAGGAATATATCTGGAACACTCTAACTTTGACTGTCAGTGCCCGATTCATTGTTTGTATTAATTTTATAATTTAATTTGTATAACATAATCCGTAAGCTACAAAAGTAAATTCTGAAGGAGAACCATGGATACGTTCCTTTATTGTTTCCACAACAACAGTAGGAAAAATGAGAATTCACTGTTTGGTTGAAACCCCATTGTTTTAGAAACGTTATTGTTGACAGTGTCCTATCTTGTTAACATCAGATATATATATATATATATATATATATATATATATATATATATATAATTTTTTGTGGAATACGATCAGGTTGTCTTTTATGATTTTCTGTCATTCTCTTCTGGCATTGATGGAATTGTAATCCGTTTCTTTGGTTTGGGCACCTGGAAGGGGGAATCGATGATATGATGGACGATAAGTGATAATGAAGCGTCAGGAGAGTTCTTAACTTAAACTAAATTCCAGACCATGGGCAAGCAGGGGAATAATTCCCTTTAATAAAACAATCCCTGTGGCCTGACCAAGAATCATGAACTGTAGTCAGAATCACTGACAGTAGTCCATGAGGCTGGTCACATCGGATATATTGAAGTTGGAAAATTTGTCTTGTAATAATATATTTTGGTTTACTTTTGAACAAGTAGGGTCTATTAAGGTTTGAGGTATAATTGTGTCATACACGTATCTATGGGGACTCTGTGCCAAAAATGTGTCCAAATAAATTTAAATAAAAACCAAAAAGCTTAGAAATTATTGTAGCGGTATGTGAATATTGACTTGAGGAATACAAATATATAATTTCATTTGTTAAAAAATGCGAAAAATGTCTTGAAAATTGAATGAGATGTTAAGGTAATATTAATCTAAAATCACCATATTTACAAAATATCCAAAAATTGCAATCATAAAAATGTATCCCTTAATAAATAAAATTGAGAAATTAAATAAAAATTTAATTTTATATAGGCGTAGGTTTCCGGAACGTATAGGTAGTCATGATAAAGATGACATGATGGCCAAAGAACGCTCTAAAGTTGAACAAAATGTTATCAACATTTCTCCGTATGAAAATTTATAAAAATTATTATTATTGTTATTGTTATTATTAGTATTATTGTTATTGTTATTATTATTAGTATTATCTTGTCTTGTCTTGTAAGACCGTTTTTTCCCTTAACAGGGAATTGAGCGCTCTCCCCGTACAGGGAAGAATTTGAACCATACTAATTTAGTTACACTTGTTTTCGTATAATGTCATTTTGTGTGGTCCGTGGTCAGCGTTCCGTCTCATACTGACATCTGGGAAACCAAGGTAGTACTAGGACGGGAAAATTCGTTAAATTTTGCTTAGATGCCTTTTCATTCAGGCTTAAGGATTTTTTACGAGCCTGAAAATCTTCAGACTCGGGACCCACGGCTTAAAGTCCCTCCCGGAGGACTTGCTCCTTGGATTTTTCCGTCCTAAAAAATCCATCGACCCCGGCCGGGTTTGAACCCGCGACCCTCGGGACCAGGGGCAAGAAGCATAACCACTAGTCCACCGCGGCCGACTTGTTATTATTATTATTATTATTATTATTATTATTATTATTATTATTATTATTATCGGCCGCGGTGGACTAGTGGTTATGCTCCTTGCCTCTGGTCCTGAGGGTCGCGGGTTCAAACCCGGCCGGTGTCGATGGATTTTTTAGGATGGAAAAATCCAAGGGGCAAGTCCTCCGGGAGGGACTTTAAGCCATGGGTCCCGGGTCTGAAGATTTTCAGGCTCGTAAAAGATCCTTAAGCCTGAATGAAAAGGCCTCTAAGCAAAATTTACCGAATTTTTCCGTCCTAGTACTAGTTTGGTTTCCTAGATGTCAGTATGAGGCGGAGCGCTGACCACGGACCACTCAAATGACATCTATACGAAAACAAGTGTAACTAAATTAGTATGGTTCAAATTCTTCCCTGTAGTGGGAGAGTGCCTAAATCTCTGTTAAGGGAAAACATGGGCTTACAAGATTATTATTATTATTATTTATTATTATTATTATTATACCGTAATTAATCAAAATTATGAAGTTAAATTACTGGTGCAAAATGAAGGATCCAAATGGAGAATATGTAGAACCTGTAGGCTATATATACTAGAAAATGTTCATGTAGTATTTGAATCTGGTGTTGCGCTGTTCACTTTCATTACTGGCTATGACTGTTTAAGTAAAAATTTGTACAGGATTTATACATTGTAACTGTGTTGTATTCTTAGGCAGAAAAAATGATTCTGGAACATTTGATGTATCGTGAAGAGCTGAAATGATATCAAGATATCTCGTATAAAAATTGGAATGTCCGCTGAATAATGACTGAATTGTCAAATCTAGAACTACATATTTTGTTGTTACTAGCTAATACCCGACGTGCGCTGTTAGGCCTAGATAAATTATTTTTATTTTTAGTTTGATAAGTAAAATTGCGGATAACTATAAATTTGTATCGTAATTATTTTTAGGTACCCAGTGCGTGTGAAAATGAAGTATAAAAAAACATGGCGATCGCTAGAGTAAATTTTTCATTTCGGATTTCAGGTAAACCGCACTTCTAATTGTGGGATTTTACTGATTGTATTAAATAAAACCTGCCTCATATTTTCAATAGTATATACCGTGTTTCGTTGTGAAACATCGAAAATTGCGACCGCTAGAGCGATTATTAAACTTTCGTTTTGGGTGAACTCATACACCTAATTGTTTTAGAGAATAGCAGGAAGCAACTACAACTCGCCGTATCTGAAAACATGAATGTACAAATTTTGTTAGAGATCGGTGAAGAATTTTACGAGATTTAAGACTTTGAAAAAACCGAACATTTACATTTTTATTTACGAGTATATTGACTAATTAATACCCGGCGTGCGCCGCTACGCCTAAATAAATTGAATATATATATTTTTTAAATTTTCGTTTGAAGAGAAGTCGCACACCTAGTGTTTTTATAGTATAATAGATAGCGTCTAAACCAGACATGTCATAGTTCAGAGCTGCAAGTTCCTTGCGGAGCGCGGTACTAACTCTGGAGCATGCATTCTACTTCCTAACTTCTCCGGTGGGACCTGTACGAAAGACTACCATTGTTACGAACGCTTATAACAGGAGGAATCGAAAAATAAAACAACGCACAAACAGGAGTAAAGAATTTATTAATGAATAGTATTAACTGGTTTACAGTATTAAATAATACCTCAAAATATTTTAATCTGCAATACTTAATATTTGCCTGAAAAAAAAGAGTTAAGAACCAACAGTCTTCTATGTACAAACAAAACAAAAGATGAGAATACGTTCAAAATGTTCATTGTTTCTACACCATTTTAACAAACATCATTTATTATTTCTTGCTACAGGGGGGAAAAAAAATAGTGGGTGTATTTATTGTTCCTACTGTAGGAAAATAAATCACCTCTTTTCAGGAGTGCTACTTCCCGGGCTTTCTTACTTAACACTTGGCATTTTTTATTTTATTATATTTTTTATATAAAATTTTCCTCATTAGAGGATTGCCACAAGGACAAAGTGATATAGACAATTAATTTTCAAAATTGATGAAATACATTAAAACATTTCAAATTGTAATTTAAGTATATTCTATAAAGTAGAACTTTTGTAAATATGGTTTCTTAAAATTGAAATTGATCCTCTAATGGCAGCGATGGCAATTATTGAAAGATACACTCTGTCCAAATCTAAGAAATTCCAAAATTTAGCTAAGAATCCTGCTATAATACCTCTTGCCCCGATCATCAATCCCGTGACAGTTATACTACCTAATTGGTATTTATCTTTGTAATAGTCAACTTTTGGCTCATATATGGCATTCTTTTCAGAGTCAGCTTCCTCAGGTTGGCTACTATGAGTCTCAAAACGGATTGTGGGATCTAATATCATACCAATTTTAGAAGATGGTCTAAATGCAATAATATTTATTCGTCTATTACTCCCATTTACTAATTTAATATTAGAAATATAAAATTAGTACCTGATAAACCAGTCGTCCTCATCTAAAATAAAGTTCTGTTTGAAAACTTTGTCAAGTAGTTAGAAATATTATGGCCTTTCAAAACAATGTTTCATCTTCTATATTTCAACTGATAATATCGCCGTTTATATAAAAGCGGGTGGAGCGACAATGCTTGACAATGATTAACATGCGGAATTATTATAGTGGCGGTAGTCGGCATCTTTGTATTTAATTATATATAATAGCTGCGGGGAAACAAAGCGAACCACTGGACAACCATCATAGTTAGGCTACAATACTAATGTTGTTGTATAAGCTGTACAACGGGTTCAGGTCTGCGGGCGTGTTCTTGTCGAGCAAGTCTTTATTCTCAGCTTCTTTTAAAATTTATATGTCTTCTAGGATGCTAATCTTATTTTGTTATTCTTTCTGTGTCATTTTGACCTAGTATTATCGATTTTGTCCAACTGATGACCCGTTTCTAGTATATGTTTGGCAAACTTGATTTTTCTTCGTTATTAATATATTTTTAATGTTCAGTATATCTTGTGTTAAAATTTCTTGTTATTTTACCGATGTAAAACTTATCGCAATTTTGTACTTTAGTTTATTTTCGTATTTATTTGTTACTTCAATTTTGTTTGATACGATGTTGTTAAGTTTGTTAGTAGTTTTAAAGGCGATTTTTATGTTTTTGTCTTGTTTTTTTTCATAGAATTAGCTAATTTAACCGTTTCAAAATTGGGAGAGATATTCTGTGCCAAAAAATACGAAGGCTTGATTCTCGCAAGATATTCATGCTGAACGTAGCCATGTTCATCATTGCGTTTGACAAGTGAAACTGAACCAAGTCACCAGGTAGCGTTACCTGTCCAGCGGAGCGCTCCTGGTGCATATCGGAGCGCACCTTCTCACGGAGTTCGTGTTTTACATCGCTCTCTAAGGGCCGGTTTCACCAACATCGGTGAAATTTAACCTTCACGACGAGTTACATAACCGGGTGAAAAATAACTAAGCGTGTTTGCGTTTCACCACGCCATATAACACCGACGTAAACAAACTGGCGGTTTACCGTTAAAATTATTTTGAATCGTATATTTCTCATACCTCATATTCAAGCGGAACAAATTTGTAGGAGGGGAAAGAAATGCTATTGGTTGTTACTTATCGCGTTACCATAGAAACCTAAATAAACACATTGAACCAACACAAACACGTTCCACAGATCACGTCGTACACGTGGAAAATTTGCCAGAAATAAAGAACATATCCAACGAAAGATTTTCAAAACTATAATAGAATTAATATAGAAACGTTGAAACTATAGGAAATAAGAAACTATCCATAAAACATGCGTAACGACGAAAAATATTTTTTCTTGATTAGGCCTGTTTTTAAATTAACCTAATGATTGATTTAAAAACACTTTTACATTAATATAATATGATAGTGTATATCATCATCATCATCATCATTGGAATGCTTTAGTATATTTATTTATTTTATTTATTTAGCCTGGTATATTTGGGTTATGTAAAAGTTTTCATGGAACAAGCCATTTTAATGGTATAAGAAGAGCAATTATTTTGGTTGGGACCATGTATTACAGTGTTTACAAAGTATCTAATCCATCTCCTGAAAATGTTGCTGCTGTAAACTCTCATTCTTGGAAGAATTATTTAATAACATGCAAAATGATTATGATAATGCAAGCCATGTTATATATATAAGGTGATTTGGAGTCATCAAGCAACAAATCTGATGAGAGGTCCTTAAAAAAAATTCCAACATTTCTCCCTCTCAATGCATAGAATTGCTAGATTACAAACCTTTGTGCTTCATGGTTATTCAGGTGTAATCATAATATAGGAACGTCCTGTCTGCGGATGAACTTGTGATGGAACAGATTAGTTTTAATTTGTAAAACTTGGAGTAGATCTTGGGAAGCTTAATTTTTTTGGTTGTTCCTGGACCTATTATAAGAACAGTGAGAGTTTTCTTTTTGTCTTACATATATTCATTATTTTCATTGTTGCACTTTGGAATACTCCAACCCAGTCTTAAGGAATTTCACTAAAAATGTTTGACTTTATCAGACCCATACCCTTGTCACATTCTAGGTATGTAGGTCCCACTTATTGGGAATGTGACAAGAACTGGCTGCAAATGTGTCTTCTCATGAACAATGTAGTGTAAATATCTAAAGAGCATGTAATTTTTATTTGCCCTCCTGCAGATTCACAGAATATATTTAACTACTAGATTTTTGGGTTAAGGATGTTTGTAATATACTGATTAATAAGAAATGAAGTTACCTTATTGGCTCCTTTCCTACCATGAGTTTTCAGAATAAATATAGAAAATGGCCTTGTTATCAAACAACTTTTGAATGTTGAAAGAAAAGTAGCTAAATCGTTGCTTGTAATATATGATGTTTGGACAGGGGAGATTTTTCTGAAAATCCATGGAAATAAATTTAGTACTTCTCTTCCATGCTCCTCTCTGGCCGTTATAAATAATCTCAGTTCTTGCTATGTGAACCTTGTTTTCAGTTTCAAGATACATTACCTTCTTCTCTATCTCCAGCCTCATCTCTTCATTTGCAATGGTACTTAACTGAACAGGAGCGACTTCTTATTAGCAGTAAATTCATCACAGATACTATACGAATCGTTTCTGGGGTATCCAAATTAAATGTTGAACTGTGTTATGAAAATGGTTTAATACATTTCAGAAGATATAAAGTTTTCAGAATAATTGTCTTTATACATGTTATACGTTGTTAAAAATACACAGTTCCCCAGGTAAATACAACTTCTGTTTTCTTTATGCTATAATGGCTTTCAGGACCCTTAAATGATGTGTGTTCCATAACCAGTTTTGGACAATTTGGTCTGCCTGTTGGTGTGTTTGCCTTACATATCCTTGCCTATCTCTGCATTAGTATTTATAGATTTTCGGATATTTTCAATTCTCTATTTTGAAATGGCATTTATAAACCTGAAAACTTTTTTACATATATCTTTATTTCATTTGCATAATTTTCATCTGAAATTCTTACCTTGTATCTGAAACTTTACCATGAAGGAGAGCATCATCTTCTTCATTTATTTTGGCCTCCTCTGTTTAATATTGTGGGACCAAACATATATATAAAGTTAATAGTGAGTGGAGAACATATTTTTTAATAACTCACCTCATACAATTTCAAATTTATTTGATTTAAGACCATTGGTTTTGAATGAATTTTTCATTCATCTTCAGTTTATTTTCAGTTGTTGATTTCACCAATTCTCTAATTCTGCCATATTTGGTTGGCATTATAAATTTTTTCTATAGGAATATCAAAATTCATTGATCGATATTTATTCTTTTGAATGAATATCTTCTCCCAAACTGTTCATTCTAATGGTTTATCCAATTGTTTCAAATTGTGAAATTGAAAAATCAGCAATTGCTGCACATAGTTTATTAGAACATCATAAAATTAATAGAGATGCAAAACTTTTGAAACAATTGGATAAACTATTAGAATTAACAGTTTGGGAGAAGATATTCATTCAAAAGAATAAATGTTGATCAATGAATTTTGATATTCCTATAGAAAAAAAATTTATTTCAAAATTTATAAAGCCAACCAAAAGATGGCAGCGTTAGAGGTAACCATGGTGAAATCAACAAACATAGAATTTCAACAGTTGGTGTCATGAAAATAAACTGATGATGAATGAAAAATTCATTCGAAACCAATGGACTTAAATCAAATAAATTTTAAATTGTATGACGTGAGTTATTAAAAATATGTTCTCCACTCACTATTAATGATATAACCTCATAATGTTTACTTCCCAACATTAATTTTAATATATATAAAGATTGTGCCTCTAACATTGTAAATTTTGAATTTGATTCATTTATTTTGCTGATTTACATCAATACGTTTTAAATATTTTAACCTACAATTACAGGAGTCTCCAGTTTCATGAATCTGAGCTCTCAATTTTTTGTTAGTATCTTTCATCCTGCCAAAAACTCTTCCTCTTCTTACAGCTTTCATAAGATACACAGTTATTGATCATACTCATTCATTTTGAATGTATGTGATTCCAGTTTTCACTTTTCTCGCACAATATTACTAGTAAAACAACATATGAAGCAATACAATGAAAAAATAGTGTACATGTAATTCTCCTCCCAAATAAGACCAATATTGAATAAATCCAGTTCTATTACTCTACACCTGCACTGCAACAGTTAGATTAAAATGACTTGCCTTCCTTTTCCCCTGTTCACTATAGACTTACCTTTTTTTTTTCACTATCAAATGGGCCTTGGGTTCGATCCCCGGTCGGGACAGTTTTTCTGGGTTTTTCCTCACCTGTAAGACCCAAACGGTCCCCGAAATCATATGGCCATCGAAATCATTGTATTCATATTCATCTTAGATTAAGCTTGGGATTAGGGACTCTCCTGGTGCACCACTATCATCATCCATCATATCATCGGGGCAATGTAATCCTGCCTTACAGGCGCCCCAACCTCAGAAGTGGGTTACAAGTACGCCATGCCAGGAGGGAACACCAGGAATGTCGAAGGGCAACCTGGGGCATTTGCAAAAAAAAAAAATCTCAGTGACTAGCCTTACTTTTGCTCCATAATTTAGCTCATATAAAATTCACTGCTCAAGCTATATGAATGTGCCCTTAACTGATTTTTTTTTATCACATTTACTGACTTACCTCTCTTTTTCCCTATAGTCTTCAATTCCATCACTGCATTTCCTCAAGAAAAGATAGTCTCCAACGTAACATACAGGAATATTAATTAAATTATTTGGAGTCAATATTAATGTTGATTATCTTGAACATGTTTCGCTTATATCATAATCATTGATATGCTATAATCGAAACATGTTCAAGAACAAATCAACATTAATATTGAGTTAAGATGAACAGACTCCAAATAATTTAATTAAAAGAACCTCAAAATATTACTTCCTAAAATAAAACATTAAATACAGGAATATGTTTGAAAATGACTTGAAAACACTAGCGGGTAACACACAGAAGTAATTATTTTGAAATTATATTTTATTTAATATTTTTCAAAATTATACAATAATTAATATAAATAAACTCTTATTATTTACTGCTTCAAATATCTTATTGTTTCTATCAGATACAACAAACTGCAAAACAATAAGACTGAGGAACATGTATATAATTTACTCATTTTATAATTTCATACTGCGTAACATTCTACAGCAATCTCTCAAATGTTCACAGGCAATCAGTTTTAGTAAAATATTTAAAATTGTACTGCACATTTTGAATGTATAACAATAAATCACATAAAAACCTAAAATATTTTAAAATTATTACAGTATCATCACTGATTAAAATATTATAGAACAAAAATATAATTAACAATTTACTCTACAATGGGATTTGATGAGCCTTCACTTTACACCATTGTTGTCTCCGTTAAAATAATATTTTCCTTTCTCAAATAATGCAACTAAATTGAGATTAAGAACGTCCTGAAGTACTTGCTCACCTGCATATCTTAAAATATTGTGTAAAACATCAGTAGCCCAATGATATGAAATTCATTAATCAGTTTTAAATTAATTCCTACATCACTTCCTAGAACTGAAGAGCTTCTCAATAACCTTCAACATTCTGATTTAAGATTCATTGTACATGTTATCTGCAAGTGTGTACAAAGAAGACAGAAATACATTAACATGGACCAATTATGAAAAAAATAATTTATAGAGAAATTATAACAAAGTTATACGACGTAACTAACAACGTTACATTTTACAATATGAGAAATGTAAGCTAGGGTAAGTTATTTTTTTAAGCTGTTCTAAGTTTAAGACTGATGTGTATAAATATTTATAACTGTTAGACTTAATAGTTGCAAATGTTATAATTTGCCATAAATTGTTCTTCACCTAGCAATGATGTCACAAAATGTCATATTTGATTTACAAATAGCCTTCACTTTTAAAGAGAAGTAGTATTTCAAGTTACTTGAACTATTCTGCAACACCATCACCAGGTCTTTATTCTTTGTTTGTGTAATCCATTGAACTTCCGGTCTTTAGGGATGTAGCTTGAAGTCGAGAACTTGCAATGGCACAACTGACTCGGCAGACAATATCTTAGGACTGTTGATCTCCTGACCCCTCCTGAATGATGAACCCTTATCTAATCATTGTCCAAAGCCAGGAGCAGCTGATTTATTGGAGAAATGGCTTGATTTCTAAAAAAAAAAAAAGCAGTATGTAATATAAACTTATTGTGTTGTACAGATCAACTCGCATAATACACGCATATAGCAGTACAAGTGAATTATTCATAACTAGCTGAAGTTATTTTATCAATAATTAAAATTATAGATTTCACAATCAACATAGTATACCACTGGTGTATAATACATAAGGATTACTGTATGCTAGCTCAACTGCACTTTTACTAGCGCTTGATTTTTCAGTTATATTATTGTAAACTATAACTCTTCTTTTGTATTTACTAACATTATTTATTATTTTAAACTTTTTCAAACAATTTTATAACATTATTAGACAGTTTTGAAGTATTTATTTAAATATGCAAATCACAATATTATGACACTGTTAGACAATATTGTGATGCTAACTGCTATTTTCTCCACAGAGTATATTACTTAGTCTATGATTTTTCTATCGCTGTTTTGGGTTATTGCTGGTTGGATCAGCGTTAGGGAGCGATAAGTAAGTGTACACCCATTTTTAATAAAGTTTGGTAAATTTAATATTATTAATATATCTTTATAACATAGATTTGGGGACTTATTGCAAATATTGGTCATTTAAATTTCATAGCGACGGATAGTAATCCAGGATGATAATCAATATGTGGTTCGATTGTGGGTTATCGGTGGCTCTACAAACTCTGGTGCATGCGCACTGTTATTCTATAGGACTTTGAAAATATTTGACGCTAGTTTAAGTGCAGTTTTTCCCTGTATGCTTAGTAACTTGCATTTCTTACAATTTGTAACTTCTGTGTATCATAGATTTGCACATGCTGATATATCAAATGTTATCATTGATCTGCAGTTACTTCATGAATTATTTTTAGTGCTACAGGTGTTTAGTCTACAATATTAAGACTCGTCAAAACATATTATTTAAAGAAAAGTAGTATCACAGAATTAGAATAATAAAATCAAATAATAGAGAAACTGCTGCATTACATATAATGACTGTTCTGTTCTGGAACATGTTTTCAGAGAAATACTTGGTCTTACAATTAATGACAATATATGTTAGGCCACTATACAATTTTAGCATAATTCCCACTGCTCTAACGTTAAATAACAGGAAAATTGTCTTGGATATCAGATATATTACCGGTACTGATTATCTACAAGGCATTTAAGATTAACACATTTTTGGAAATTATTTCTAGAAATATTTGTATTTAGTCCTAGGATCTCATTACTTGTTCTATATTGTAGGTATATACATACAAGATTTAAATTACGGTACTTGCTAACAATTTCAACAAAAATAGGCCTACTGTATTTAATATCCCAAAATATTAAGAATGTCAAATAAAACCAAATATTTTATAAAATATATTTCTGTAATTGGTAAATAAATATATAGTATTAAAATAGACCATAAATAATAAACATAACCTCACATTATTTTGTAATGATACTAACTTGCTTTTAAATATGTATTCATGAGTGAATAAAATTAGTAATTCATTGTGTAAAGTACTGGTATTATACATGAATAAAATAATTTTCATTAACGAATTAAAACTTACTTGTATTTATGCCTGACTTGTTTTATATAATAGGACAGTATTCATACTAGATTTATGTTATTTGCTAACCATTTTAACAAAAATAGGCCGACTGTATTTAAGAACTCAAAATATTATGAATATCAAATAAAACTCAAATACTTTCTAAAATATATTCTGTAATCAGTAATTAAATATATTGTTAAAAAATAGTCAAATAATAAACATAACCTCACATTATTTTGTACCGATACTAACTTGGTTTTAAATATATAAGCATGAGTGAATAAAATTAGTAATTCATTGTGTAAAGTACTGGTATTATACATCAAAGTCAGTTTCAATAATGAAATAAACTTACCTCTCCGATGATCCAAATGTGCAGTAGCCTATCAGGTAGACAGGCCTGGTATCTTCGAAAGTCTGCGATATCACTGTAATCGTAATTTTCAAACTATTCACACAGTTCTTCTACCCAACTAGAGTATTTTTCAATTCAATTGGCCTTCAAAATAATAATTAAAACCATATTCACGTTCAATGTTAAAAATGTCCAGTCTTTCACACGCCATTTTAATATAGGAATCACCCTCCGATTCTACCGACCAAATTCGTGCGGTTACGGTTTACTAACGAAATAACTCCCGGTGAAAAGTTACTGTTGTTGGTGAAACGCAAATTGTAGTGAAGCTAGAAAACGCTCCGTTTAATTCACCGGTAACACGGTTACCTGTGTTGGTGAAACCGGCCCTAAACAGCCGCTGTATCAGAGAACCTGTAGGTGTACCAAATATGGCGTTTGCTAATAAATTTTTAATTTCGAATATCAGGTAAACCCCCATTTCTAACAGTCGTATTTCGCTGATTTTTGTACAATACCTACCTCTGTTTATTTCAGTAGGATATATTGTGTTTCGTTGTCAAACATCTAAAATTGCGACCGGTAAAGCAATTTTTAAGTTTAGTTTCTGGTGAACCCCTACACCTGATGACTATAGTACATAATATATAGCATAAAAACCTCCATGAAAAGTACATATTTGTGCCAACTATCAAAGCAATCGGTAAAGACTTTAGAAGATTTAAGATTTAAACAAACGAACATTTACTTTTTATTTATATATATTTAATTGTGAAATAATTGTTGTTTCTTTAAATGTCGTTGAAAATAATCTACTCATACATTTTTTGCACATAACTATTTAAAATATTTCCGTATTTTGCTGCTTATAATGACAGGATACAAACAATAATTATTCTGTAAAATTATAAATTATTTTATGGAAATTAAACAGAATGGGAGTAAGATTTGATGTTAAATCCATAGAATTTTTGTCAATATGTAGTTACTAGGTAATACTTGACGTGCGCTGCTAGGCCATATAATTGAAAAATGTGTTTTTATTTTTAGTTGAATAAGTGGAAATAATTTCCATAAAGATCTGTTGAGCGGTTTAAATAAATTAAACTAATGTACGTTATATAATAAACTACCAATTTAAGTTGATTAAATTGTATGTCTTGCTGTTGCTAGAGTAAACTTAAATACCAGATTTCAGGTAAACTTCCACTTCTAATGGTCGGGGTTCGCTGATTTTTAGTCAATAACTACCTCGATTTATTTTATCAGAATATACTGAGTTTCGTTGTGAAACGTTGAAAATTACGACCGCTAGAACGATTTTTTAATTTTCGTTTCAAGTGAAATCCTACACCTAATGATTTCAGATAAAACTATATAACAATTAAATACTCTCCGTACCTGAAAACACGTTGTGTCTAAATTTCAGGTCAATCAAGCGACTACTTTTCGAGTTCTGTAAGCACAAACATAAGTAGGCTGGATTTTTATAGGCTACATAATGATGTCTTATATTCACAAATATATGTGTGTGTGTGTGTGTGTATATATATATATATATATATATATATATATATATATATATTCACTCTAAACTAGAACTATTCTCTTTTATTTTTCCTGCATAAATGATCTATAGAAACTTTAATTGATCAAAAACATTTCACTCAAACTTTCTTTTAACATTAATCTTAATATATAAAAATTACGTGTCACGTTGTTTGTCCGCGATGGAATCCTAAACTACTGAACCGATTTTAATAAAATTTTGCACACTGTGCGCTGTTTGATCCAACTTCAGACCTACGGTTGTTTATAACTAAATTTATAGTCGCATTATTTTTTATTGCAAATTATTTGTTTATTATTTGTGCTGGTTGAGTGGAAGAGAGGGCTTTATGGCCTTAACTCTGCCAGAATAAATAAAGTATTATTATTACTATTATTATTATTATTATTATTATTATTATTATTATTATTATTATTATTATTATTATTATTATTATTAAATAAGAGTTATAATTATCTTTTAGTTCCATACGATTCTAACAGATGACGGTGTAAGGTAATTGGTTTATTATTTAACCAGGTGGCTGTGCTTTTTGTTGCAACCGCGAATTTCAATTGAATTACAAATATTTATTATTTCATAATTTAAGTGTGTTCAGTGCTTATTTTATTTTCAATATATTGATAATAATATTAACTTCGTGTGTAAGTATTAGTTTTAAGTAATCTGGCTGAAAGACAGCAACTTAATTTAAATTTAACTGGACCGAGAAGGGACATTGAACAATATGGCGAATCAGTTCTAGAGACCATGAATGATAAGATATCAAGTGAATTTCCGCAAATTGATATAGGCCTATGTGACATAAATCTTACATTTAAGAAGAATGTTAATTTAAAAAATATGAAGGTCCTAAGGAACGGAATAACAGAACTGTAAGTAAGTCTGCTAGTTATAATAATATGCCTAATATTACAGAAACAATCTCCATGCCTCAATTAAATGAAAAACAAGATGACTATAATATATCATAAGACGATATTACTATACAGAGACTTCTTGATGTTGATGAGAATCCAAACTGCCAACAAGTTCGTAGAAAAAAACGAAAGTATAATGAAATCAGCAAGCCTCCTCAAAATATTCATCAATAAATGTATATAATCCTTATGATACACGTATGGATGATACTGAGAATGCAGACAACATAAATTCATCTCAATCAACAAAACCACTTCCACATAAACCACCACCCGTATTTATACCGGGTGTAGTTAACGTACCAGAACTAAAAAATTGTGTAAAACAAAAACTTTCTGATTTGGATTTCTCACTTAGTTTACTACAACATAATTTAACGTATACCTTAGCCACAGTAACGCGTGGCCGGGACTTATATATATATATATATATACACATATAACAAAGTCGGATTAGTTACACTATTTATAACTCAAGAACGGCTGGACCGATTTTTATGATCTTTGATTTGTTGGATTTGTTTCCACCCCGAATAGCAGATAACTATTAAAACATCGAAAAAATTAACGTAAAATATTTAAAGGCGATACGACGTTCGCTGGGCCAGCTAGTATTTTATAAATACGAACGTAGCATTTAGCCACCAGAAAATGTTCACAATCAATAGTTGCTATGTTATTGACAATACATTGCAATAATACATTAATTATTTACATCTTAATGTTTTGATATGAAAATGTAATTTCGATGCAATGGAGGCGTCGTGCGAGAATTTTAGAAGGTCCTGGTTTAAAATTCCGGCGTACGAACTTAACTTCGGTTTTGGGGATTACAAGTGTTTGTCAGATTACTGTAAATACAACCTGTTATACACACACCTTACGGATACAAGCTCGCGCGCACGCACACACACACACACACACACACACATACTAAGTCACTGGTCTGTAGAATCATGATGTTCATGTCCACGCGAATGTAAGCTCTCCATATGTCCCTATTCTAAGCTAGTGTTTTCCAGTCACTCCCTGTATGATTCAATTTGTTTCAAATAACGGCTAATATTATCTTCCAAACTCATGTTTCCCTTATCTTCTGGGCGATTTGCCTCTAGTTTTCGTGCAAGAAGTTTCGACGCCTTTCTTTTATTCCCCAATCGTGACACATGTCCTGCCCTGTTCCAATATACATGACTTAACTATTGCATCTGGTTTCCCATAAAGACTATGTAGCTCACTGTTTGCAGACTTCTCCATTCACCTGTCTATTCATCTCTCTTTGGTCCAAAAATGTTCCTAAGAACTTTATTCCCAAATACTCGTAATATTTTCTCCACCATCAAAGTAAGAGTCCATATTTCACATCCATATAACTGGAAGTATAGCAGTTTTATTTAATTCAGTTTAACGTTTTTTAAATGGAGTTGGGGGACAAGAGTCCTTATAATGTAGAGTGGCGTGCATTTCCAGAATTTACCCTATATTTAATTTATTTGTGGATGTCATTCCTATTTTATTTATTGTTCTTAGGTAGGCTATTTGAACTCAGCCACTAATTCAAAATTTGCCTCATTTGTCATTAGCTGTCCATTTCCATTATATAATGTATTCCTATGTGGGAACATTTAGAATCTTTCACCGTAAAAATACAGTCGTCAAGGAATGCGGACATGGGTTCCATTGGGGTAAAATGTTCCGGAGATAAATTGTCCCGCACTCGGTTCTCTGGGAGGGCACAACTTCAGGGAATCCATGCCAAAGACTCAAACACAGGGACACGTTCCTAGGAACATGGAATGTTAGGACATTATATAATAGCGGGGAATTAGATTGAACGTCATGTATATAGTGTTGAAGACCCTGCTGCCATCTCATAGTTGTAAAACTGAAACCATACCCCCTGCCATTAAAGAATTTAAAATTATATTGAACTCGGTATGCAAGAAAGTAAAGTGAAGGTCAGTTGTTAGGAACAATAAAATTATCATAAGCGATTATAGAACTCCTACTGAAATCAGTTGTTCAGGAAGATTTCCCCGACATCGATTATACATGAATGTGGGCTATAAAAATGAACTAATCGTACCCAAGAACCGTAAATGTTAATGTTAATATTAATATTATTATTATTATTATTATTATTATTATTATTATTATTATTATTATTATTATTATTAGTATTATTAACAGTAATAATATAATAGTAATAATAATAATAGTAATACTTTCTTACTCACAGGCACTATCGAACCCGTAGGTTCATGGCCGCGCGGACATAAGCTCTCCATACATCCCTATCCTGAGCTAATGCTTTCCAATCATTCCCTGTACAATCTACTTCCCTCAAATCATAGTTAATGTTGTTCTCCCACCTCATTCTTGGTCTACCAACTGGGCGTTTTCCTTCTGGCTTTCCTACAAGAAGTTTCCATGCTTGTCTTTCATTCCCCATACGGGCAACATGTCCTGCCCATCGCAGTCTATGAGACTTAACTGTTCTTATTATATCTGGCTTCCTATAAAGACCATATACTTCATTGTTATGTAATCTTCTCCATTCACCTGTCTGTTCATCTCTCTTTGCTCCAAAAATTTTCCCAAGAACTTTATTCTCAAATACTCGTAATCTCCTTTCCTCCCTTAAAGTAAGAGTCCATGTTCCGCACCCATATAATATAACTGGTAGAATAATAGTTTTATATATTTTCAGCTTAACGCTTTTTGAAAGGAGTTGGGACATCAAAAGTCTCTGCAATGCATAATAGCACGCATTTCCAGAATTGAGCCTATGTTTAATTTCTTTGTGCATCTCATTCATATTTGTGATTATTGTTCCTAGGTATTTGAATTCATCCACTTCCTCAAAATTTCCCTCATTTGTCATTAGCTGTCCATTTCCATTATATACTGAATTTCTACGTGTGACCATATATTTAGTTTTACTGATATTTACTTCCTGTCCTAATTTCTTAGTGTTACTCAATAGTGTGTCCGTGTTGGCCTTTAGTATCTCCTCGCTATTGACCAGTAGTACTGCATCATCAGCATAAACTAACAGCTTATTAGTACCATTCAGTTGTAAGCCTTCCTCATTCTCTAAAGATTTAATGGCATGCTCTAGTACAAAATTAAATAATAGAGGAAACAGTGCATCTCCTTGCTTCAATCCATTCTGGATTTCAAATGTGTCCGAAAACTCTTTGCCTACACGCACCCTAATCTTTGTGCCATTTAGACACATTCGTATAAGTCTAACTTTTTAGGAATTCCGAACTCCAGCAGGATACTATATAACTTCTCCCTCTTGATTGAATCATATGCTTTTTTTAAGTCTACGTATAGTTGATGTACAGTACCATTATATTCCCATTTTTTTTCTAAAATCTGTCTTATACTAAAAATCTGATCCGTTGTAGACCTGTTTCTTCTAAATGCACATTGATGATCTCCTAGAATGTCATCAATATAGGGAGTAAGTCTGCTTACTAATATATTTGTTAGAATTCTGTACGAAGTTGAAAGTAATGAGATGCCCCTGTAGTTGTTGCAATCAGTTTTATCTCCTTTCTTATAAATTGGTACGATAATTGATTCCTTCCATTCATCTGGGAGAGCTTCTTTTTCCCAAATCATACTAAGCAACCAGCGTATCTTGTCCATCAATTTTTCTCCCCCTGTTTTTATCAGATCTGCTGGGATCTCATCTGAACCTGATGCTTTATACATCTTCAATTTTTCAATCGCCATTTCAACCTCTAATGCATTTGGTTCTGCGACTAGCATTTCTGCTGTCTGTAAATTATCCTCCTCAATGTCCTGTTCTGTATGTACATTTAATAGCTGATTAAAGTAACTTCTCCATCTATTTAATATACTCCTGGAATCTGCAATCATATCCCCATTTTCATTCCGAATTATGTTTGTTCTAGCCTGAAACCCTTTCTTCTCTATACTAATTCCCTGATATAATTCTCTAATGTTCCTATTTTTGCGTTTATTTCAAGATCATTAATCTTCTCTCTCAAATATTCCCTCTTTTTACTCTTTAGTAACTTGTGGTTCCCGTCTAATACTACCCAATTGCTCTAAATTTACCTCATTTGGCTCGTGCAACCATTTTTGCTAGCTTTCTTTTCTTTACAATGTCGGCACATTCCTCATCAAACCATTTCTTGTTTTGCCTCTTTTTTAAACAACCAATGCTTTCTGATGCTGACAATTTAATAGTATCTCTTATAGCCTCCCATTCTTTATTCATATCAGTTTCTTCTTCGTTTGCCACATTGTCATCTGAAGATTCCAGTACTTCAAATCTATTAGCAATTTTGATTTGGTATTCTTGCCGCATTCATCCTTTTTCAAGTTTTTTTAATTCAATTTTAACAAGAATCATGTTTAGCGTTTGTTCCTCCTTATTAAGTGATAGCCAGTGTCTGCCTTTCACTCGGACCAGAAGATTATCCGAATTTGGCAGTCTGACCCTCTAACCTGATCTAACATCGACTATGCTACTGCTGCCACCTCTCGTTTTATGTCCCACTAAAACATTCTCTATGTGGTTCCGAGTTTCTCCATCTGGGGACATCCAGGTGTATTTATGAATATCCTTATGCTGAAATGTTGTGCTCTTAACAATGAGATTCTTCGATGTGGCAAATGTGACTAATCTAACCCCGTTGTCGTTACTATCTTCATGAAGACTGGATTTGCCTATTGTTGGTTTGAATATATCTTCCCGCCCCACTTTTGCATTAAAATCTCGTAAGACAATTTTCATATGATATCGTGAAAGGCTATCAAATAAGCATTCTAATTCTTCATAGAACTCATCCTTGATCTTGTCATCTTTATCTTCTGTGGGGGCATGTAAATTTACAATTATAAAATCATCGGCGAAGAACTTTAAGAGATTTAAGACTTTGAGAAAAACGAACATTCACATTTTATGAATGTGGATTTTCATCAAGTAAACACCAACTCAATTTACACTTTTATTTACGAGTATATTGACTATTTAATTCCCGGCGTGCGCTGCTACGCCTAAGTAAATCGAATACTGTATTATTTTTAATTTTTTTGTTTCAGGAAAACTCACACACCTAGTAGTTTTGTAGTACGTATAATAGGTAGCGGCTAAACACTCGCTTTACCAGAAAATCTGTAGGTATCTAAAGGTACGCATTGCAACGAACCAGATATGGCAGTTGCTAGTCAATTTTTAATTTGGAATTTCAGGTAAACCCCTATTTCTAACGGTCGTATTTAGCTGATTTTTATACACTACCTATTTCAATAGGATATACCGTGTTTTACTGTGAAACATCGAAAATTCCGATCGCTAGAGCAATTTTTAAAATTTCGTTTCTGGCGAACTCCTACACCTTATGGCTTTAGTACCTAATATTAGCATAAATAATATATATGAAAAAATACATATTTGTGCCAGCTTTCAAAGCAATCGGTGAAGAAGTTTCGGAGAGTTAAGATTTTAAACAAAGGAACATTTACTTTTTAGTTATATACATTTAACTTTGGAATAATCATCATGTTTTTGAAAAAAAAAGTCACTAAACATAATCTACTTCTACATGTATTGCACGTAACTATTTAAAATATTTCAGTATTTTGGTACTTATATTGACAAGAGACGTTCAATAAATATTCTGTAAAATTATAAATTATGTTATGGCAATTGAGTAGAATAGACCAGTGTTTTCACACTAAGATTATATGTTAAATCCATAGAATTTTTGTCAATATGTAGTTATTAGCAAATACCTGACATGCGCTGCTATGCCAAATAAATGAAATATGCCTATGTGTTTTTATTGTGTCCACCGCTGTGGTCTCGAGGTAGTGTGCTGGGTTGTCACGCAGCGGGCTCGGGTTCGATCCCCGGTGGGGACATGTTTCTTGGGTGAGATTTATTTCGGGGATTTTCCTCACATCTGAAATAAATGTCAGGGAATTTTAAGGGCCAAACGGTCCCCGAACATCATCTGGCCATCATTATCATCAATATCACATTCCCCTAATTACGGGGTGAATCATAAATATGGCTATACGTTTGATCGCGTTGTGTGATGAAAATATTACCATTAGAGGAAATATGAAATTACCGTTGGAAAGGCAATTATTCAAATTGCAAGAATGGAATAAAACAAAACAGTGTAGAACTTACGTCATTAGTCAAAATGGCGTTGAATATGCAACAGCAAATTGCAATTGCTGCATGGACAATAACGTATGCTAATGATCGTGAGGCAGCAAGACGGGCAAGACGTGAGTTTAACGTAGCATTGTAGCCGTCGACTGTGGGGAAGTGGAGAAAACGACTGCTGGAAACGGGAAGGATACAGAAAATCAAACCTCCTGGAAGATCTCGCATTAGCACGGATGCAGAAACAACGACGCTAGCCCACAAAAAACAACCCGCCAAGCTGCACGTGAGCTTCATACCAGTCAATCGAGTGTGTGTCGTGTTTTGAAACGTGAGAAGTACCACCCCTTCAAACCGATTCGTGTCCACGAACTTAATGAAGAGGACCTTGACAGGCGGATGGAATTTTGTGAATTTGTTGTTAGGGAATCAGCAAACAACGAACATTGGTACAGAAAATTGCACTTTTTTGATGAAGCTGTTTTCCATGTGAACGGATGTGTTAATCGACACATTTGCCACTATTATGGTAAAGAGAATCCTAATGTTATTGAAGAGACACGTTTAAGATGCGGCAAAGTCACTGTTTGGGCTATGATCGGATGGGAAGGACTGTTAGGAATACGAATTTTGGATGAGACTGTTAATGGTGATCGGTATAGTGATATCCTTAGACAAATTGTCCTGCCGGTAATGCAAAGTGCTGAACATGAACAATGTTTATTCCAGCAGGATGGTGCGCCTCCTCACTATGCAATGCGGTGAGGAAAATTTTGGATGATTATTTGCAAAACAGGTGGGTGAGAAGAAGAGGCCCCATTGAATATCCAGCCCGTTCCCCTGACCTCACAGCATGTGACTATTGGTTGTGGGGTTATTTGAAGGAGAAGGTTTATGCCTATAGCAGGATTTTAATATCATAATAAATCTTCTTCTTCTTCTTCCTTCCAAGTATTAGGCCAAGGCCTGTTACGATCCTAAATATGGAAGTTAAAGTTAATAATTTTATACTTTTAAATTCTTTTAATATTTAAATATAACTTAAATAAAAAAAATCTAAATAATTCATTGTTGAATAAAAATGTCTTAGTAACAATTAAATAAATTGTATTACATAAGTCTTTCTTAATAATGCTTTTAAAATTGTTTTAAGTCATTGTTGTCAGAATTATAAAGCTTTCTGTTATAACTGTAATAAGAACACCTGCTTAACTTTATATTTTTAAATAAGAGTATACTAAACTCTGATTGGAAGTTGAAACAATTAACTTTTCGATTTAACAAATCAAATTTATACATTATATTAACCAATAGAATTTAAATATAACATCATGTGATGTCATAACGTTCTTTAAAATTGTAACAGATTTACACTATTCATTCTGCGTACAACTTTCAACAGACATAGAAGCAATAAGAGTTCTCCTGATAAAATGTGATATTTAATACAAGAAGAATAGTTGATTCAAGAAAATAAAATAAATTAATTTTAATTGGCGGTGAAGAATAATACCACCTACATTTACTTAATCTGCTGGGAACCTACAAAGTGAATAAATGTGAAATTATTTCTACAAGAAACATTTTTTTTTATGATTGTGAAGTATTTTCCTATCCTGTGTACAAACTTTCGACCCTAAGAACAGAATCCAGCTCTACCGAAAATTAAACCCAACCTGAACCAGTAATTCTTTTTGGGACACTAATCCTTCAAAATGTTACTACAACATCGGGCATGAAGGGAGTTAGCTGCTTCAATACGTCACCACAACGTGGGAAAAAATTACTTCTTCATGCCCGGAAACCTCAAGACGTCGACTTGCTGAAATTAGAGATTGAGGAAGAAATTAGAGCTATTCCTCTAAACATGTATCATAACGCAATGAATGACTTCCCAAAGCTTTGCCAATTATGCTTGGCTGTAAACGGCGAACAGTTTGAAGCAATAAAGTGACTTGCTTAGTGTTGTTGTAAGTGATTTGTTTTGTTTTGTTCTATTGTTCTAATTTGAAGGATTCCCTTTCCAATGATAACATCATATTTCCTTTAATAATAATATTTTCGTCACAAAATGCGATCAAACGTATAGCCATACTTCTGAATCACACTGTAGAATAAGTTTAGTTTAAGGCCTCTACTGGCGCATCATTACCATCATCCACAACACTCATATCATAGGGGCAACGTAACCCGGCCTTCCAGGCGTCCCAACCTCAGAAGGGAGTTAAAAGTAAGCCATGCCAGGAGAGAACACCAGAAATGTCGAAATGATTTTTAATTGAATAAGTGGAAATCATTTTGATAAATATATGTTGAGCGGTTTAAATAAATTTAACTAATGCATCTTATATGAATACACTGCCATTTAAGTTAATTAAATTGTATGTTTGACGGTTGCTAGAGCAAACTTTAAATTTCAGGTAAACTCCCATTTCTTAATGGTCGGATTTCGCTGATTTTTGGCCAATAACTACCTGTATTTATTTTAACAGAATATACTGAGTTTCGTTGTGAAACGTTGAAAATTACTACCGCTAGAGCGATTTTTAAATTTTCGTTTTAGCTGAACTCCTACACCTAATCGTTCTAGATAATATTAAATAACGATTAAACACTCTCCGTACCTGAAAACAACGTTGTGCCAAAATTTCAGGTCAATCGACCCAGTACTTTTCCGAGTCTTGCGAGCACAAGCATAAGCAGCTGAATATTTATGGGGTACATACATATGTCTTAATATTCAAAAAGCAATAAATATAACTCTATATATATATATATGTGTGTGTGTGTGTGTGTGTGTGTGTGTGTGTGTGGTGTGTGTGTGTGTGTGTGTGTGTGTGTGTGTGTGTGTGTGTGTATGACATGATAAGAAAAATAAATGCCTGGACGGGATTCGAATATATTATATTCTCCATTATTACTAGATGTCGCGAGAACTCGGTCTTCACTGCCACCTAGTAGCTGACTATAACAAGTAAGCAAATTAAAGAGAATATTTTTACTTTATAGCAGTGACGCTTTATCGATGTTATAATTTTTAAATATATATATATATATATATATGTGTGTGTGTGTGTGTGTGTGTGTGTGTGTGTGTGTGTGTGTGTGTGTGTGTGTGTGTGTGTGTTACTGCTATAAAGTAAAATAAATATTCTCTTTAATTTGCTTACTTGTTATAGTCAGCTACTAGATGGCAGTGAAGACAGTGTTCTCACGACATCTAGTAATAATGGAGAGTATAATACATATATAAGAAAAATAAGTGTTTGAATTGGATTCGCCTGCTAGTGTAATGGATATCACGCTGAGGTACAGACTCAGAGATCCGGGTTCGAATCCCGTCCAGGCATTTATTTTTCTTGTCATACCATATTAAGCTTGCATTGCTCAATGTTAAACATTTAATTATAACATCGATAAAGAGTCACTGCTCATAAAGTAAAATAAATATTCTCTTTAATTTGCTTACTTGTTATAGTCAGCTACTAGATGGCAGTGAAGACAGTGTTCTCGCGACATCTAGTAATAATGGAGAGTATAATACATATATAAGAAAAATAAGCGTTTGAATTGGATTCGCCTGCTAGTGTAATGGATATCACGCTGAGGTACAGACTCAGAGATCCGCGTTCGAATCCCGTCCAGGCATTTATTTTTCTTATCATATATATATATGACATAAAAAGAAAAATAAACACCTGAACCGGGATTTGAACCCAGAACATCTAACTTGATACCTTGCGCTAAATGTTTGTGCTAGGATACCCGATTAGCGTAACTGGTAGCACACTAACCTATATAGTTAGAGGCCCTGGATTCAAATCCCGCTTCACGTGTGTATTTTTCTTTTCCTGTCATATCAGGCATTCATTACTAAATGTCAACATTTAATTATAACATCGAAATACATATATAGCTTTAACAATAACTCGCTCTATTGATATATATTTTTTTCGTGTTTCTGTATAGTCTGTAGAACCTTAACTGCTAAAAAAACCACTTGAACTTTCTTTCAACAATATAATTTTATAAACAATATTGCAGCATTTAACCATCAAAAATGTTCATGATCAATCGTTGCTATGTTAATGGCGATACAATGCAATAATACATTAAATGTATTGTTTAAATTTTAACGTTTTTATATAAAAAATGTAATTTCAATGTAATGGAGATATTTTTAGTGGCGCTGTTAGAGAATTATTTTTAGAAGGTCCGAGTTTCAAATCCCGGCGTAACAACTTACCTATTGGTTTTGGGTATTCCGGTGTTTGTCAGTTTACTGTCAATAGAAGACCCACGCACAGACGCACACACTAACTCACTGACGTTGTCAAATAATGAGTAGTGATTTTCAATCACACCTGTATAATTCAATTTGTTTTAAATAACGGATAATATTATTATTCAAGCTCTTTCTACGCCTACCTGCTGGGCCATTTCCCTCTGGTTTTCCTACAAAAGTTTCCATGTCTCTCTTTTATTCGCCATTCGTGACACATGTCCTGCCCAGGCGCAATCTACGAGACTTAACTAATTAATCTGGTTTCCCATAAAGACCATGTAGCTCATTGTTATGTAGGCATACTGGGGACAACTTTGCCTCAGTGGAATTCATGTCCCCATTCTTAACTCTTCTATTTTTACGGTGTTAAGATCATTATTCGTAAAAAAGCCCAGTAGATATATAAATAATCATCGGATGGGAGTATGATATTAATCTTGATTGGATTAAGTAGATTATACGGGAAATTGTTGTAAAATATTAGCTCAGGATAGGGATGTATGGAGAGATGACGTCTGCGCGGCCATGAATCTACGGATTTGATAACGCTAATGAGTTAGATGTATGACTATTTTTTTGTATTTTTTTAAAAACCTGGTTGAGTGGCAGACAAGGCCTTAAGGCCTTAACTCTGCCAGTAAAATAAAGCTATTATTATTAAACTATTTCCTCGCTAATACGTAATAAATCAATACATGAAGCTATATCATCTTTTATTACATAATTTATAGCATTATTATTAAAACGTGGTACTGCACATACACAGTTAAATTTATACAGGTAGCTAAATAGTGTTATAGAGTTTACGAAGGCAGGGGTATTACTTAAAATTGTGTAAAGTGAACGTAGATTATGTGGCTGTAATTAAATGTTATAGGGTGTATTTTGCGGATATACGAATAAATAACAAAATCATTGTCGAGAGATTTGAAGCCTGACTCTCATACATATTTCTATTTCTCGTAATTGGTTTAACCATCTACGCTAGTCGAACGTCGGATTCTAGTCGTCTAAATCCTGGTTGTCTTGTTAAGTTTACACTATGCACGATAGTTGAACTTTATTTGAAATGTCGCAATTTGATCTGATATTGTATACGTCGAACACTCGTAA
This sequence comes from Diploptera punctata, assembly GCA_030220185.1. NCBI lineage: Eukaryota > Metazoa > Arthropoda > Insecta > Blattodea > Blaberidae > Diploptera > Diploptera punctata. The sequence goes on along the minus strand of JASPKZ010007287.1, from coordinate 26,020 downwards.
ATATCTAGAATCATGTCTCCTTCACTGTTTTATAACTATTTAAAGGATTAAATCCAAATACAGCGTATTTAAAACATTTAACAATGCTTGACCTTGTGAATCACAGCTTTAGCTCATTGAGCATGCGCAGTGGGTCATAGAAGGGACTGCGTTTTGAAGCCGCTCATTCTTTTCTTTTTGCTAAGTGTACATCAGTAGTCATAGAGAAACTTCGAAATAGAGGGGAAACTGAGTACAGTGACATCTAAAAAATTTCGGTCGTTTACGATGAACTACAATGAGCAAACTACAATGGTAGCGCTGTTTCGTAGTAACAGAATATGTAACTAAATAAAACAAATGCAAGGCACACGGCATGGTTCACGGCGTGTTTAACGGTGTTCACTCGGGATTATGGGAAGTTAGCCATTTTGTAAATTTTAATTTTTAACTGCTATCCTTTCGTTCTATGTAGACGGTACTGTAAATTATCGAAAGTTAAAATCATTACTTATATTTTATTTTACTCTAATTTGTAAGTAAATTCAAGCTTGTTTACATTTTTAATGTGAATCTATTTTCAAAGATAAACCTACTAGAAGTGATAAAATTCTAAGATTTGTTAGGTTAGGAAGAGTGATGTTAGTGTACAGCCATTTCTAATAAACATTTTAAAAATGTGACTTTATAATGGACAGATGTACGACATGGCTAAGGTTATTTAATAAATATTGTATAAAATATGTATGTGAGAATAAGGGGGTGTCAATTGTATATATTTATTAAAAGAGCTCATAATGCACGTTTTAAAATTTTAATAAACGAAAATAAATTAACATGTTTTATTTATTTCCATTCTTCCTTTCTGTTAAAATTAAAGAAAATCTGTAGGTCTGAGAGACTGGGTATACATAATTCCACAATTTAAGATTAATTAATACGTTATTTATTCCTATAAAAGTTAAATTCCATAATTATTCACCAGATGGCGTTATATAATTATAATTCATAATTTTACCACCAGGCGGTGCTGAATTTCATATTAGTACCAAAAAAGAACCGAAAAAATTTAGGTGTCGTTAGTTGTATTACACTAGCGCCGCCTGTGGCATGTACGCGCAACTCGTCCACTTTCTTCTCTGGTACTCTGTGTAGAAAACCCTGTTGCCATCTCATGGCGAATGCAGACACTTTAACTTTATTCTACCCCAATGGCCTCCAAACGTCTTTAAGTGGGATCACTTAACCTTACTGGTTTTATTATTGAATAGTTATAAAACTGAAACCATATAATGGACTCAGTATTTTTCAGGCGCTTTGCTTTGTGGTTAGGTAGGTCTATTTTGCACGGATAAGTATTTAGCATATCAAGCGGCGTTGTCACGTTTTATTCTCTGGCACTAAAATACCATATTATAATAATACTGCAAAAGACAATAATTGCAACGCTGTTAAGGTAATTATATCCACGTGGAGTTGACACGGAAACGTCATTTTATACGTCAATTATAATGCAAAGACATTATTGGCAGAGAACTGTTTTCATTTCGGCGTCTTAGAAGCCTCTAACAATGTATTTTTTAAACCTTAGTGAAACAGTTGCCTTTGATGCCGCCTGGAAACTAAAGTAACGAGTTCACTATACCTTCTGCCATTTACACAATTTAACATTATATTCAACTCGATATGAAATAAAGTAAAGTGAAGGTCAGCTGTTAGGAACAATATAATTAATTATCATAAGCGATTGTAGAATTCCTATTAAAATCAGTCGATCAGAAGGATTTCCCTGACACCGATGATATATGAATGTGGGCTATAAAAATTAACTAGTCATATCCAAGAGCCGTACATTTTAGTAATAATAGTAGTAATAATCAGTCGTTCAAGAGGATTTCTCTGACATCGATGATATGTGAGGCGGTCATAGGACAAGGGGTACAAGTGGCATTTAAAAAAAAGAGTTAAATGCAGAAATGGTTAGCTAATTGAACTACATGATCTTTATAGGAAGCCAGATATAATAAGAACAGTTTAGTCTCGTAGACTGCGATGGGCAGGACATGTTGCGCGTATGGGGAATGAAAGACGTGCATGGAAACTTCTTGTAGGAAAGCCAGAAGGAAAACGCCCAGTTGGTAGACCAAGAATGAGGTGGGAGAACGGCATCGGCTATGATTTGAGGGAAGTAGATTATACAGGGAATGATTGGAAAGCATTAGCTCAGGATAGGGATGTATGGAGAGCTTATGTCCGCGCGGCCATGAACCTACGGGTTCGATAGTGCCAGTGAATAAGAGTAAGTAATGGTTAGGTAATACGACAAACTGTTTGGTGCCCAAGAGACATATGTGTGAGTTTGACAGGTTCTGATTTACAGTGGAATCTTAGAAAATCACTCAGAGAAACAGCTCTTCTACTTCGAGGACAAGGGATACATTTGTAGTTGTACTCCTTGGCTTCCAACAGCTAGGTGAACTCAAGTGGAACATTGTATTTTTTTTTAATGTTTCTAACAAATTGTACGTGAAGATTATTATTGTATTATTAGTGTTTAATAAAGTGCTGGTGATACTTCGAGGATTATTGATTCATCAAATATTATGTCTGAATCAGAATGTGATAAACATGAGCACGAACTTAACCTCGGCCTTCATGATAAGTAAAATATTTTAACTACTTTATCTATATTTTCACAATTGTATATTATAAAATAATACTTTTTAGCAATACTTTTGAGATAATTGGAAATTTATTTAACATTCTGAAGATATAATATGATTTAGATCTACAGGATTTTGCAATCTAATAATGTTTATTAATATGCTGATTAATCATTGGTGTTGTTTTTGTTTTCTTAACAAGATTTGCTGATGATATGGCTTTGCTAGCAGAAGATGCAATGACACTGAGGAACATGCTGATGGAGCTAAATTATAAGTGCGAGGATTATGGGATGAAGATAAATATAAATAAGACGAAGGCCATGATTATAGGAAAGAAACCAAGGAAGATAAACATGAGGATTAAAGATGAGGCCATTGAGCAAGTGGAGAGCTTCAAATACTTGGGTTGTACTATCAGTAGTAACATGAACTGCGATCAATAAGTAAAACAGATGATAGCAATGGCAAAAGAAGCTTTCAACAAGAAGAGAAGCATTTTCTGTGGACCTTTGGCAAAAGAATAAAAGAATAGACTAGTGAAGTGCTTTGTGTGGAGTGTAGCATTGTATGGTACAGAGACTTGGACATTACGACGGAATGAGGAAAAGCGACTGGAAGCTTTTGAGATGTGGATATGGAGAAGAATGGAAAGTATAAAATGGACAGACAAAGTAAGAAATAAAGATGTATAGACAGAGTGGGTGAAAGAAGAAAAATACTGGAACTCATAAAGAAGAGGAAAAGAAATTGGATTAGCCACTGGCTAAGGAGAAACTGCCTGCTGAAGGATGCTCTAGAAGGAATGATTAGATTAGATTAGATTTATTTAGCCTGGTGGAGTTAAGGCCATGTGGCCTTCTCTTCCACTCACCAGAACAAACATATATTACATCAGAATATAACAATCTCAATTGACTCTAATATTAAATACTAAATAAAATTTGATCAAAAAGATATCTATTATATTACGATCTATAATGCAACCAGTTAATGTTAGTTAAAATTAAGACTAAAACTAATAATAAAATGTATACAAGCAATACATATTAAATTGTCCCTGTCTAATGTATATAAAAACAAAGAAAAATAATGAGATATAGAAAACTAATTTAAGATTATACAATATTTAAAACGAAGCAAAAGAAAATATTTGTTAATCTTAATATTATTTTCATAAATAATTGAATTTATTAATGGTTAAAAGAATACTATCAGTGAGGTGCATAACTTAGTTTGTTATTAAATAGTTCTTTAGTTTGTTTTTGAAGGATGTTATAGTTTGACAGTCTCTGACATAAGGCGGAAGGTAATTCCATGTTTTGGAATGGTCAAAGGAAAGAAACTTAGAGGCAGAAAAATACATCAGATGATAGACAATATTAAAATAAATGGTTTTTATGCAGATACAAAAAGGAAAGCTGAGTTAAGGAAAGAGTGGAGAATGTTGAGTTTGCAGTGAAAGGCCTGCTCTCGAGAAGAACACTATGAATGAACTGATTCCAATGAAGATGGCATTCATGAATCTGGCAATACAGGACCTACAGAAGAAGAAGAAGAAGAAGATACTCCAATATTGCACGTTAACAGAAAGAGAATTAGCAAATCAGGAAATTGGGTGAACTATAAAGCAAAGAGAGAAAGGAATGAAGGCAAACAGTATCCAGACAGGAAGGGGAACATTCATGTGGAGAGGCGGGTTAAGAGAATGTATCCATGAATGCAGGTTTAAGTGCAATGAACTTTAAGACTGATTTTGTCAATTATCCTTGTTGTAATATGTAACGCTTTGGATTTGTACGTATTTCCAATCATAATAAAAGTTTGGTATGAATCTACTTTTCTTGAATAATTTATTTCAAAATATTGTTTGGAGGACAAGGGTAGAAGTGACTCTTAATGCAAAAAAAAAAAGTTATAGTATGGGCTAATGTTTATATTGAATGTGTTCATATTTTGCGGATAAATGGAATCATATATAAGGAACGCTAATACAATTTATGATACTTGTCAGATATTTCTGGAATTTTATATTCTCACTAATCTTTAAACTTAATTTTCTCCAAACTAATTTTTTGTCACTTGTACCCCTTGTCCTCTCACCGCCTCATATGAATGTAGGCTATAAAAACGAACTAGTCATACCCAAGAACAGTAAATTTTAATAATAATAATAATGATCCATAGTAATTCTGCCCGAAGGCAGGTCTTTCACTGCAATCATGGAATTTTCATGCTATGCTTGCAGCTTTACTAGGGAATTGTAGGTTTGGTAGTTTCCTGTTGCTTTCCACACTGGTGAAGGATGGTGGTGGTGATGATGATAATGATAAGGATGATAGTGCTTATAGAATAAATTTTACGTAAAATAATAATGATAATAATAATAACGATGATAATAATGATAATAATAATAGTATAATAATCTAAATATAATGGCGTAACAGCCCAACGTGAAAATAACTAATCCACCGCGGAATTTGTTAATAATAATAATAATGATGATGATGATAATAATAATAATAATATTAATAATAATAATAATAATGGTAATAATGGTGTTTGAGCCGTTGCCATGGACTCTCTGAAGTAGATTCCGCACAGAGAAACAAATGGGTTACTATTTTACATCCCGTGAAACACGTTTCCGCGTTCCTTGGTAGTGCTTTTACCATGAAAGTTCGTCTCTGTTTCGAGCAAGATAAGCTACCTTTTTCATCTGGCTTACCGCCTTCGTTCTGTTAAGAGTTATTAGACCAAGTTAAGTTAGCTACTCTTATTTCCCAAAGACGCCATGAATGGTATGCGGTTAACATAACGACTCGTTGAGACATCTAGTAGGCATCTAAGGTATGATTAAAACGATAGTTAAATTTTGCTTAGAGGCCTCTTTATTCAGGCATAGGGACTAAGGATCTTTCACTAACCTGAACATCTTCAGACTGAGGACCCACGACTTAATGAGGACTTGCTCCTTGGATTTTTCCATCCTAAAAATATCCATCGACGCCGGTTGGGTTTGAACTCGCGACACTCGGGACCAGATGCAAGGAACATAACAAGTAGTCCACCGCGACCGACAATAACAATACTACTACTACTACTACTACTACTACTACTACTACTACTACTACTACTACTACTACTAAATAATAATAATATACCATGGATTCCCTGATGTAGTCTCCGCACAGAGAGTTAGTCATGCATTAGATCAAATTAAAAATAAATAAATACGTGAGGAATTAGACATTTTTATTTGAATGATAGATTAAAATATTAGCGTAACTTTTACAGAAATATAATATAAAATAAACAGACAAAAATTATGGGAAATATTACGAGTAAACAGACAAAAATTATGGGAAATATTACGAATGAAAGGATACCCGCTGTGCCTTGTTGAAACAATAAAGAAATTATATGAAGACACAAATAACGGGCTTCCAATATAAAACCGGACCGGCCTCACGGAGTTTCACCCGGCACGCAGTGTTGTCTCTTCCTCCCGCAATTCACCCTGCCTGCCACCCGTCCTTGAACTGTTCCTTACCTTATAGAAAATGCTGGAAATGTTGTCCTACCGCAGTTAAACAGGCATTATACCGAGTAAACACATTTAGATTGACACGCTGTAGTTCGGGCACTGTCAAGTTTCTGATTTCATTTCTTATGTTGTTCTTCAGTTCTTCCAATGTGTGCGGATTTGTTTTGTACACTTTGTCTTTCAGGCTACCCCACAAATAAAATCACACACTGTTAGATCTGGGGAGCGAGGGGGCCATACACCAGCACTAATCATTCTATCTTCAAACACTTCCCTAATTTTATTCATGGACTCCTCTGCTGTATGAGCAGTAGCGAACGCGACGAGCTGATTCGTTATTTATAATAACATTTACACACATAAATGCGCTGCTCTAATGTCAGCTGACGTATCATCTTGTCAAACGATAGTAAACGACTAGTTCAAGGACGAGCGGCTGGCAGAGTGAAATGTGGACGAGGAGAGAGCGCTGCCTGACGGGTGAAACCCCGTGAGGCCGGTCCGGGTTTATATTGGAAGCCCGGTATAATTATAGATACCGGATTCAAAAGAACAGATACAATCAAAACAAATACTGGATTACGACAAGGATGTAGTTTATCACCCACTTTGTTATATATATATATATATATATATATATATATATATATATATAGACGATATTTTAAATAAATGGAAAGTTTTAGTGAATCCAGGAATAAGAATAGATAAGAAAGTATGCATAAATAATCTTCTATTTGCTGACGATGTAATCATAATACAGAAAAATGAAGACCACTTACAGAAATCTATGCATGCATTAAATGAAATATGTAAATTATATGACCTAAAGATCTCTGTAAGGAAAACGAAGACCATGGCTTTTAGAGGAAGAGATCCAGTGTAATCCAAAATTATTTTACAAAATCAAAGTATAGAACAGGTGTCTAGTTTCAAATATTTGGGCTGTGATGTTGGCTACAATGTGGAAAGAGATATTGACACCAAAATAAATAAATTTCAGACGGTGTGTGGAACAATACAGAGAACATTCAAAAATAAAATTAGAAAAGAAACAAAGATAAAAATGTATAATGTTATGGCGGTTCCCACAATATTGTATGAATGTGAAACTTGAGCTCCAATGAAAAAACAGAAGGATAGAATACAGGCGGCGAAGATGAGGTTCCTAAGACAAGTTAAAGGATGTACAAGACTTGATAGAATAATAAATGAGGATATAAGAGAAGAATTGAAAGTAAAGCCTTTATTGGATAAGGCCACGAATTACAGACAGAAATGGATTGATCATATGGATGGAATGAGTAAGGAGAGATATCCATTGTTAGCAAGAAATTATCAAGCAAGAGGAAGACGTTATGTTGGAAGACCTAGAAGACGTTGGGCTGATACATTATGAAGTCGGAACGGGCAATTGCCTAATCCCTGGAGTGATGATGAGGAGGATAAAATAATACATTTGCAGTAATTCCGCTAGAAGAGTCACAATCAATCTGGGATGAAAATGTGTCCGATTAAAATCAGAGGTAACAGTAAGAGTAATGAATCAAGACAAGAAACACCCAAATTGATAAATTTGTGTTATAGTCATTATATTAACATTAGCACATAAACATTCGTAAGTTAATCTAAAAGTAAAATATTGAAATTCTTGACAGTTATTCTTATTTTACTCCTCTTATCTGTTTAATATTCGTATCATTCAATTTATGTCCTCCAGTATTTAGTTAACAAATTATATGATCTGATTCAAAGGGAGTAGCAAGTCTTTACTATATCTGTTTGATTCATAATCATAAAATACTAGGCTTATGGAATGAAACAAACCGGAAATAATTATATTAATGTTTTGGCTTAACCAAGTAGGCTAATGGAACAGGTATACAATATAATAGTTTATGAAGTTTAATATTCTATATCAGAGCTGTTAATTAGTGCTCACTAGTTATGAAAAGACAACTACACCTCCTATCCGCATACAGGTGCACTCCCAATGAAAGAACACATTTTGACAAGTGAGTAGCAGTGTCTTGCCTTGTCAGCCTATCTGAAGTAGAATTGAATGGGGCGGGTCGTCTCATTACATCTAGTGAGCACTTATTAACATGCCTGTTGTTTAGAGATAAACATCTTCCCTCTTAGCTGCAGTAAACTTAAACTTTCTAAAAAACATTGTTTAGAATTTGCTGCATTTCCAGGACCACGCCGAGGACGTGAGGGATAGGATATTCCTCTTGTTCCTTCATATATATTTCATTGCCTTCATTCTAGTGAGAGGATTTTCACGCACTGAAAGTTAAGATTACACAAATATAGTAGTATAATGTCTATGTGTGGAACCTAATTTTATTGGGTGCGATACCCCTCTACCCTAATCCACCTTTTCTAGACTAATAACATCTAGTTTAATATTGTTAGACCCTATAGAAAATGTTTGTGATTTTTTAGAAGGTTATATTTATAAAAATCTGAACAATTAATTTTAATCCATTTAAGAAATGAAAAAACCTTAATGGGCCTCCTCATTACAGTATGTTTCAGTTTTAACTTTCAGTAAACAAAATTCCGCTCCCTACATTACATTATGTTTACAATTGAATGCATCTTGAATATATTGAAGGAACGACAGGTATTTGGTCCCGTTAACGTTTTTATGTGAAATCTATCTATTATTAGGTTATTACATAAAAACGTTTCACCAAGAGCAAGTAACACGCTTTATAATTTCCATCGATCTTTAGGTAAACATTATTATTCGCGCAACCAAAAGTAAGTGGGAGGGAAGCACATTCAAATCCTGTTACTTGCTACTTGGTCCTATGAAAGTAATTACAAAATCATAATATTACAATAGTATAAAAACAAATTCAAATCTGGTCATTTACAATCTGGTCTAATATAAAAATTAATTAATAAATATAATATATTATAATAGTATAATAATAATAAACACAATGCTCATGTCCACTCTAAGATTTACAGTGAATTAGACACTGAATTTACTTTTCTTCGCGCCATATTAAATGATACTGGTCACATTTTGACCAACATACATTACACTTGCGTTTTTTATTCGACTAATTGTAGTTCTCTGTCTAATAAATACGGTGATGGATGCCATGTAGTGTTGAATCCCATCATGGTGTGTAGCAAATCATGTGGTTTGCATGAAAATCTGGTATAATTGATTTAAGTTCACATACAACAACTTTGTTTGTACACAATTCGAACCTAGACCTACTTTAATTCATTCACAATACTTCACTGTATAATCACGTACACGTTTCTGCTATAAAGAGTCCTGTAACAACACAATTTACTTCCAGTCTATTCTTCTCACTTGCATACAACTCCACTCACAACACTTTGTTCGCTCGTTATCACAAACGTTCTGTCGATTTCCGAAAAATGAGTGGTCACTGCGGTCTCCATTCGGTTTATATAACGGAAGCAGATGTCCAGAATATTCCAGAACCGACTGATCACCCCATCAAAGCCATACATAGAAGAGTCGCTAAAGCTTCACTTCCAGAAATCAAGCCTGTAGAGATTGCATGCGATTTGTAGACGTAAATTACTATCCGAACCCGAAAATAGTTGCCTTATAAGACGAGATTAGAGACTTTCCGCCGCCCGAAAAAATTAAAAGACGTTCATTTGAGCAACGGATAGAAATGTGTTAATTCATTATAAAAACGCTTTAAAGCATGCTATACTAAAATTTGGTTCTAAATTAAAATAATTATAAAATCACAGTACCGCGATTTTATAAAAACACGTTCAAATCCGGTTATCGCTGTTCAATTGTACGTTAATGCAAGTAAAATAATAACAAAATAATCACAAAGTTAGGAAACCATAAAAATCCATTCAATTCCTGTTCTTAATACCTGGTTCTCTATTAAAGTAATTATAAAATTACAGTATCGCGATTTTATGAAAGAAGCCTGAAAATCTGTATTGCAGTTCGATTCCACGCCAAACAAGTAAAATATTATACATTTATCCAAAGTATACGATACTATAAAAACGCATTCAATTACAGTTATTACTACTTGGTTGTATATTAAAATAGTATTAAAATCACAGAGTCGCGATTTTATAAAAAAAAACATTCTAATTTGTTTTGCTGCTAGGTGCTCTATTAAAATAATTATAAAATCACAGTATGGTTATTCTATAAAAACGACTTCAAATTCTGTTGTTATTCGATTCTAAATCAATGTCAGTAATATAAATCAATCACAAAGTTATGACTTATATTAAATGTATTCAGTTCTAGTCATTACTAGTTGGAATAATTGTAAAATAACAGAATTGTTCATTTTATAAAAACGCCTTGAAATTCGATTTTTGGTGTTCGATTCTACATTAATGTAAGTACAAAAACAGAAATATATCACGAATATAGAAATATTAAAACGCATTAAATTCCAATTACTACTTCTTGGCTCTCTATTAAAATAAAAATCACAGTATCGCGATTATATAAAACCGCCTTCGAATTCTGTTACTGCTGTTCGATTCTACTTTAAAGCGGAGTAAAATAAAATAAATTAATCTCAAGGTATGAAAGTATAAAAAACGCATTCAATTCCAGTTATTTGTACTTGTTTTCTCTATTAAAATAATTATAAAATCACAGTATCGCGATTTTATAAAACCGCCTTCAAATTCGGTTACTGATGTTCGATTCTACTTTAATCTAAGTAAAGTAACAAAAATTAATCTCAAAGTTACGAAAGTATAAAACGCTTTCGATTCCAGTTATTTGTACTCGTTCCTCCATTAAAATAATTATAAAATCAATATGGCAATTTTGTAAAAACGCTTTCAAATTCCGTTTTTAATGTTCGATTCTACACTATTGTAAATAAAATAACATAAATTAATCTCAAAGTTACGAAAGTATAAAAACGCGTTCAATTTCAGTTCTTACTACTTGGTTGTTATTATAATAATTATAAATTCACAATATCGCGATTTTTTATAAAAACGCATTCAAGTCCGGTTATTGCTGTTCGATTCAACATTAATGTAAGTGAAATAATATAAATTAATCACAAATTTAGCATACTATTAAAAACGCAATCAATTACAGTTTTTAATACTTGGTTCTCTATTAGAATAATTTTAAAAACTCAATATAGCAATTTTATAAAAAGCTTTCAAATATAGTTAATGCTGTTAGATTCTACATTAATGCAAAATAATAATATAAATTAATCACAGAGTAACGATATTGTATAAAACGTATTCAATTCCTGTTATTTCTACTTGGTTCTCTATTAAAATAATTATACAATCTCAATATAGCGATTTTATAAGCACGACTTCAAGTTCGGTTATTATTGTTCGATTCTACATTAATATAAGTAAAATAATATAAATTAATCACAATTGTACGATACTATATAATACGCATTCAATTCCCGTTATTACTACTTGGTTCTCTATTAAAATAATTATGAAATCAAAATACCGCGATTTTATAAAACCGCCTTAAATTTCGGTTACAGTTGTTCGGTTCTACAAAGGTGTCTTTTCTGAGGTGTCGTCATTGTCGTTTAAATCACAATCTGCAACAAATGTAAACAAAACGTTGAGAGATGTAGAATACGTTGCAAAAAACCGCATGTCTCTGTCTCAATTAGTTTACGAGCTAAGTTACATTGTTTTGGTAGCAGGATTTGTGGAGAACCTATACATTAATGTAAATAAAATAATATACATTAATCATGAATTTAGCATACTATGAGGTACGCAGTAAATTCCATTTATTATTAATTGTTCTTCTAATGAAATAATTATAAAATCACTGTATAGTGAATTTATAAAAAGGCGTTTAAATTTATAATTACGCTTTCAAAGTTGGATTTTGGTGTTCGATTCTACATCAATGTAAGTAAAACGCCAGAAATTATTCCAAAGTTGCGATATTATCGGCAATCATTGTTTGGACCTGTATTAAAATAATTACGAAGTATACAATAACAATAACAAGATAGGGCGTAATATAAAATCGCTTTGAAATCGTGTTGTTGCTGCTTGATTCAACATTAAAATGTTAATAACATAATACAAATAACAGTATTAATGTATGTAAAAATCAAAAGTTGGTACCTGTAAATATTAATTCCCAGCTTCACAGGGACTTCTAAGAGGTTTACGCTGCTATTTTAAAAATAAACAGTTCTGAAATAATTTATGCAATTGTTACTTAAATGCGGACTCCATCCAGGCTACAAACCTTTTTCTTTTAATTATCTTACCGGTAGATTTCCTATATTTTTTCACCTCTCATTTGTATCAGAATTGGCATTTGACTTCCATGTCAATGCATTTTTTTATCTCACCACCGATGTGTTTCTTCGTCCCTTTTTATTTATTTCTAAAATCAAGAAGACAATATATATCTGGAACAATCTAACTTTAACAGTACACTGTTCATTTTTTGCATTAATTTTATAATTTCATTTAGAAAACATAATCCGTAAGCGACAAAAGTAAATTCTGAAGAACCGTGGATACATTCCTTTATTGTTTCCACGACAACAACAGACGGAAAAATGAGAATTCACTGTTTGGTTGAAAACCCATTGTTTTAGAAACGTTATTGTTGGCAGTATCCTATCTTCTTAACATAGGATTATATATATATATATTTAGAGACTCGGGTTCAAATCCCGACTCAAGCATTCATTTTTCTTTTCATATATAGGCTTTCCACTTTACAGCAGTTCGCCCTTGATTCCTGCTTTCCATAGATTCCTATCTTCCCATTGTCCTTCTTCCATACCCCTCTTCATCATGGCATCATATATTCCCTCATACCATGTTCTTCTACTTCTCCTCTTCCTTCTACCTGGTACCATCCAATCTAACACATGTTTAGGCCACTGGTCTTCCGACATCCGTTGTACATGTCAATACCACTGTAAAGCACTCTTTGTTATTCTTTCGATGACAGTTTTTCGTGCATCCATTTCTTGTCTGATATATATATTGTCGAGTGCGGCCAGATGTCATTTATGACATTTCTGGCTTTCTCCCCTGGCATTGGCATAATTGTAATCCGGTTTTAAGGTTTGCGCACCTGGAAGGGCGATTTACGTTACCCCGATGATATGATGGATGATAAATAATAATGAAGTGTCAGGAGAGTTCTTAACTTTCACTTAACCTAAATTCCAGGCCATGTTTAACCACAAGAATAATTCCCTTTAATATAAAATCCCTATGATCTGACCGAGAATCGATCCCGGACCTAATTAACTTTAGTCAAAAACGATGACTGCTAGCCCATAATTATCATATCGGATATATTGAAGTTGGAAAATTTGCCTTGCGATAATATATAATATATATAATTAAATAAAAATGTAATTTTATAGAGGTTCCGGTACATAGCGATGATGGTAAAGATGACATGATGGCCAAAGAACGCTGTAAAGTTGAACAAAATGTCATCAACATTTCTTCCTATGAAAATCTATAAAACTAATTATTAGACCTATAATTATTATTGTTATTATTATTATTATTATTATTATTATTATTATTATTATTATTATTATTATTATTATTATTAAACAGCAATTAATAAAAATTATAAAGTTAAATTACTGGTGAAGAATGAAGGATCCAAATGGAGAATATGTAGGCCCTGTATACATACTTGAAAATTTTCATATAGTATTTGCATCCGGTGTTGCGCTGTTCAGTTTCATTATTGTCCGTGACTGTTCAAGTAAAAATTTGTACATGATTGATACATTGTAACTATGTTGTATTCTTAGGCAGAGAAAATGGTTCTGGAATATTTGATGTATCGCGAAGAACAGAAATTATATCAAGATATCTCGTCTAAAAATTGGAATATCCGCTGGATAATGACACAATTGTCAAATCCAGAACTTTTTTTTTAATACTAGCTAATACCCGGCGTGCTCTGCTACGCCCAGATAAATTAAATGTGTTCTTTATTTTTAGTTTAATAAGCAAAAGGACAAATTAATTATAAATTTATATCGTAATTATTTTTAGATACCCAGTGCGTCTGAAAATGAAATATAACAAGCATGGCGATTGCTAGAGTAAACTTTTTACTTTCGGATTTCAGGTAAACCCCCACTTCTAATTGTCGGATTTTACTGATTGTTTTAAATAAATCCTGCCTCAGTTAGTTTCAATAGTATATATATACTGAGTTTCATTGTGAAACATCGAAAATCGATTATTAAATTTTCGTTTCAGGTGTACTCCTACACCTAATGTTTAGAGAAAGCAGATGGCGTCTACAGATTCGCCGTACTTGAAATCATGTATGTACAAATTTTCTTAAAGGTCGGTGAAGAACGTTCGGAGATTTAAGGTTTTAAACAAACGAATATTTACTTTATATATACTTATTTAGGAGATCTTTTTTCCGTCTAGCTTTCATGGTTAATAACAATAATGATACATTCAATTTAAAGTACTCTAGTGTTTTGAGATCTATTTTTGATTTATGTTTAAGTGTTTAGGAAAGAAAGATGAATCAATCTTTGCCTCTTATGGGCACGGGCAAAGGCTTTTGATTAATAACCTTGGATGTTGTGAACTCTACGCTAATATATGCAACGGAAACAAAAGACGATCCGGCACAAAATGGTAGCAGTCAGCGTGGTTTAACTCTGCACAAATTTATATTTAACTCTGAATTAATCGTTATGTTAAAAAAAGTCACTAAACATAATCTACTCTTACAATTATTGCACATAACTGTTTTAAATGTTTCCGTAGTTTGGTACTTATAATGACAAGAGACGAACAATAATTATTCTGTAAAATTATAAATTATTTTATGGCAATTGAGTAGAATAGGCCAGTGTTTTCACACTAAGATTAGATGTTAAATCCATCGAATTTTTGTCAATATATAGTTATTAGCTAATACCTGACGTGCGCTGCTACGCCAAATAAATGAAATATGTGTTTTTATTTTTGGTTGAATAAGTGGAAATAATTTTCATAAAGATCTGTTGAGCTGTTTAAATAAATTAAACTAATGTATCTTATGTAAACTGCCAATTTAAGTTAATTTAATTGTATATATGGCGGTTGATAGTAATCTTTGAATTTCAGATTTCAGGTAAACTCCCACTTCTAATGGTCGGATTTCACTTATTTTTATCCAATAAATATCTAGATTTATTTCAACAGAATATACTGAGTTTCGTTGTGAAACGTTGAAAATTACGACCGCTAGAGCGATTTTTATATTTTCGTTTAAGGTGAACTCCTACACTTAATGGTTGTAAATAATAATAGATGACGATTAAACACTCTCCTTACTTGGAAACACGTTTTGTGAAAATTTCAGGTCAATCAACTGGCTACTTTTTGAGTTTTATAAGCACAAACATAAGCAGGCTGGATTTTTATAGGCTACATAAAGATGTCTTATATTCAACTATATTATATTATATTCTATGAACTATTTTTTTTTTTTTCGTAATCATGCATAATCTGTAGAACCTTTAATTGCTCAAAACTATTTCACTTAAACTTTCTTTCAACATTAACATTTTATAAATATGAATGTAGTCCACCGCTGTGGTCTCGAGGTAGCGTACTGCCTTGTCACGCAGCGGGCCCGGGTTCGATCCCGATCGGGACAGTTTTTCTGGGTGAGGTTTTTGTTCGGGGTTTTCCTCACCTGTAAGACAAATGTTAGGAAAACTTTAAGGCCCAAACGGTCCCCAAAATCATATGGCCATCATCATCATCCTTATCATTATCATAAGTAATGCCACGAGTGATTTCCAAATTATCGATAAATTCACGACTCACGAAGTGGGGAGTGAATTTATCTAGAGAATTTGGAAATCAAGAGTGGCATTTGTTAGGACTATTTAACGAATAAAATTAAGCTGTTTACTCACAAACCATTATTTAACTATAGTTATTTTAAAATATTTATATATTTAATGTAAACGGCGATGTTTGAAAACAAATGAGAAACGATAGGTTCGCTTCATCTGCTTCTTTTGTTTATCACTGCAACCAGATCATACTATTTATTGCCAAAGGAACGCAATATTGAAAGAATGCCCTCTAGTGGAGAAAAAATGAAACACATCAAACTGTATATTAATTATTCATTTGTGATCTCGTATGATGTAAATATGACCATTATATTTTTCTGGATTATTACCTGGGAAAAAATACATTTAAGAAAGTGCAAACAGTGGTTTCTTTTTTTGGTGGTATAATCAATTGCTACAAATGTTGACATGTATGCACTATATATACAATCTGGTAGCCGTATTTCTTATAGGCTCAGTCACTGCAAAATAACGGTCAGACCTGTTCAGAATATTAAAAAGGAGGAGCTTTGTTTAATATGGTAATTATAACACTGATAAATATTTCGTGAAACACGACTCTGATTGGTTGTAAAACAGAAATCATTGAAACGTGATTGGTCATTGACTCCCATTTGGGGCATGAGTTAAATAGTCACAAGCGATTGTAGAACTCCTATTGAAATCAGTCATTCAAGAGGATTTCCCCGACATCGATGATATGTGAATGTGGGCTATAAAAACGAACTAGTCATACCCAAGAACAGTAAATTTTAATAATACTAATACTAATGATAATAATAATAATAATGATAATAATAATAATAATAATAATAATAATAATAATGATAATAATAATAATGATAATAATAATAATGATAATAATAATAATAATAATAATAATAATAATAATAATAATAATAATAATAATAATAATAATAATAATAATAATGTCCATCGCTGTGGTATCGACGTAGCGTGCTGCCTTGTCACTCAGCGGGCCCGGAATCGATCCTCGGTCGGGACAGTTTCCTGGGTGAGGTTTGTATCGGTATTTTTCCTCACCTGTGAGATAAATGTCAGGAAACGTTAAGGCCCGAACGGTCCCCGAACATCATATGGCCATCGCAATCATCATTCATATTCATCGTAGATTAAGCTTAAGAGTAAGGACTCTCCTGGCGTACCACTATCATAATCATCATCATCTTCACCACCCATCATATGATTGGGGCAACGTAACCCCGCATTCCAGGCGCCCCAACCTCAGAAGTGGGTTACAATTACGCCAATTCCAGGAGAGAACACCAGAAATGTCGAAAAGACAACCTGGGGTATAAATAATAATAATAATAATAATAATATAATAATAATCTAAATACAATGGCGTAACAGCCTGGTGTGATAACTAGTTCACCGCGGCATACAATAATAATAATAATCATCATGATAATAATAATAATAGTAATAATTAAAATGATGATAATTATAATTATAATGGTGATAATGATACTAATGATAATAATAATGGTGTTCGAGTCTTTGCCGTGGATTCCCTGAAGTAGATTTCGTCCAGGGAAACGAATGGGTGACTATTTTCCATCCCGTGGAACACATTTCCGCGTTCCTCGATGGTAGTATTTTTACCATGAAAGATCGTCTCTCTCTCGAGCAAGATAAGTTACCTTTTTCGTCTGGCTTATCGCCTTCGTCTGTTAGGAGTTACGAGACCAAGTTAATTTAATTGCTCTGATTTCCCAAAGACGCCATGGATGGTATTCGGGTAATATACCGACTCGTTCAGACATCTAGTAGGCATCTAAGGTATTAATATGATTAATAATATACTTAAATTTTGCTTAGAGGCCTCTTTGTTCAGGCTTAGGGCTTAAGGATCTTTTACTAACCTCAACATCTTCAGACTGAGGACCCACGACTTAAAGTCCCTCCCGGAAGACTTGCTCCTTGAATTTTTCCATCCTAAAAATATCCATGGACGCCGGTCTGGTTTGAACCCGCAACCCTCGGGACTAGAAGCAAGAAACATAGAAGTAGTCCACCGCGTCCGATAATAATAATAATAATAATAATAATAATAATAATAATAATGATAATGATAATGATAATGATAATGTTAATGATAATAATGATAATAATGATGATGATGATGATATCATGTTGATGATAGGATGATGATGATGATAGGATAGCATGATGATAGGATAGCATGATGATGATAGGATGATAGCATGATGATGATGATAGGATGATAGCATGATGATGATAGGATGATAGCATGATGATGATGATGGTTGCATGATCATGATGATGATGATAACATGATGATGATGATTAAAGCGAGGAATTATATGAACAAAATTATACTAAAATATGAAATCATAATAACAAAATATGAAATATATGAAAATTAGGACACAAAAATATTATGAAGCTACTGTTTTTTTGACTTTTTACATACATTTATACACACAAGCCCTGTATAATTTATAGGTATACATACCAGCACACAAATTAGACAAGAAGATATTTTTATAGCTCAAGAAATCAAGAGTTTCACTATATTTGCATTTTAATTAATTTTTCATTAATTCTGACCCAATATAAAATATCATGTTCGTGATTTGAAGCAATTTTAATGGCTCATGTTGAAATGTATTGTGTGAGGAATCACGCTAACAAGCCGGAAGGTCGTGGGTTTGAGTCTCAGTGGGGTCAGGTTTTAGCTGGACCAAACCTTCTGGTGGCATCATAGCCCTACAATCTACTCAGCTCTTAATTTAAATGAGTACCAGACGCATGCTCTGGGACAAAGGCGGCTGTCACGCAGGACTGAGAACCCAGTGGGCATCCCTTGGCGATTGTCTAGAAATGTGGAAGTCTCAACATCCATCTACCCCAAGGGCCTCCCAAGCCTATAGTTTGCAACTTTATTTCAATAAATTAATACTGGGCTTATATAAAACGCGATCAATTAATTTATCTAATTATATATAATTACAAAATCCAAACATAAACAAAAAACAAAACATAGTAACCGTTGTAACATGCTTCCATCGAATATACCACTGACAAAATTTAGAGTAGGTGCAGTTTGGATGACTTCTATTTACCTTGCATAAAGATAATGAATTCCAAAAACTCCTGGCGCTACAGGCCTACAAGGCCCTTAGCCTACCAGCCGGCTGCTGGCCTGACACCCACATGTGTTAATCACAGAGGTAGATGATAATCAGCCAGTGTAGGGGTGACATGTGGTCAGCATGTCGAGTCCCCCAGCCGTTATAGCTGGTTTCCTCAACCTGGAGCCGCTACTTATTGTAGCTACCCAAATGCATCACGATGCTGGGTGGGCACCGGTCCCATACTGGCCGAAATACCATGAGAAAATTTCTTCCCCCATGGGGACTCGAACCAGCGCAAGTCCCGTAGCTCTGCGCCAAGGCTTCCTGCCTTAACCACTCCGCTACGGCGTGGGGACGATAATGAATTCCAGTATATGTAAATGTCACAATAACATTACATTTAATGAATCAGAATACACGTAGACCAAGCCCTTACTAACTAACTCACTGGCACGATCGAAACCATAGGTTAATGGCCGCACGGACATAAGCTCTCCATACATCCCTATCCTGAGCCAATGTTTTCCAATCATCCCCTCTATAATCTAATTCCCTCAAATCATGGTTAATGTTATTCTCCCACTTCATTCTTGGTCTACCAACTGGGTATTTTCCCTCTGGTTTTCCTACAAGAATCTTCCATGTACTTCTTTCAATTCCCCCATTCGTGCCACATGTCCTGCCCATCGCAGTAGACCAGGTACTGTATGTCATATTTTGAGAAACAAGATGTTAACATGAATTAATCCACAAATAATTCTAAGGAGTATTTCAAAACTCTCTTTGCAATTACAATTATTTTTAATCCTATACATTACACGTATGAATATAGTGAAATGTAGTTAGAATTATTTTAACATTAGTTTTTCATAAGTAATGCCACGAGTGATTTCCAAATTATCGATAAATTCACGACTCACGAAGTGAGGAGTGAATTTATCTAGAGAATTTGGAAATCAAGAGTGGCATTTGTTAGGACTATTTAACGAATAAAATTAAGCTGTTTACTCACAAATCATTATTTAAATATAGTTGTTTTAAAATATTTATATATTTAATGTAAACGGCGATGTTTGAAAACAAATGAGAAACGATAGGTACGCTTCTACTGCTTCTTTTGTTTATCACTGCCACCAGATCATACTATTTATTGCCAAAGGAACGCAATATTGTAAGGAGGAGCTTTCTTTAATATGGTAATTATAACACTGATAAATATTTGGTGAAACACGACTCTGATTGGTTGTGAAACAGAAATCATTGAAACGTGATTGGTCATTGACTCCCATTTGGGGCATGAGTTAAATAGTCCATGAAATTTGCCCGAGCACAGTATGGTATACTTGTGCTTTGAGTAATCCAATTATCAATTCTGTTTGTAATACACATTTAGGAGCTTTTTCTATATTTTTTAACGCCTGAATAATATTGACCTTACCTACAAGAAGTTTACTAATTTCATAAACTGTGGAGTAACACATTTCTCAGCACAACTTCAAGTTTAGCAGCAGCAATCTTCCCTACATTTAAATACTGTTATCCATTCACAAAATAAGGAATGTCCTTAGGTAAATAGTAAAAAGGAATGGTAGCTACCTGAGAGAAAGCATAGGTGGTTATTATTCTAACATTGTTGTTCTACTTATTCATGTACTTGTCACAGATTAGGAGATCCCTGTTCTTGTTCTAACGTTTCGGACAAAAACCCTCACCTGGTCATTCCATGTCTCCTTTTTTCAATTATTTTCTTTTATCAAATCTATTTATCTTCTTCCAGATAGGATACTGAGGAATTTTCGCCTGTCTACCATATTACATCGTCAAAAAATTTCAAAACTACAGTCACTTCAAAAATGTTTTTAACCAATTAGTTGAAATTTTATTTTTAAAAATTGAAAAATATGAAGGAATATTAAATTTTTACTAAAATATGAACATTTTGCCAAAATATTATGAAATATGAAAAAATATGTAGATCTTATTTGATTCTACATATAAAATGTAAAGATACTTCGTCTCAGCGCTCTCTGACTAATAGTTTAAAACATGAAATTTCTTAAAAATCCTCGCTCTAATGATGATGACAGCAGCGTTTGAGCCGTTGACATGGATTCCCTAATGCAGTCTCCACCCAGAGAGCCGAATGGGGAACTATTTTACTTTAACATAGTGATCTCGACAGTTCTTCGTGATGAATTTTATAAGTATTGAATATAATTCAACTCCATTAATTCTACTGTTTTGCCTAATAATTAAATCATGTTTACTTTCTTTCAGGTAAAATGAGGCTCTCCACACTGATCATCAATTTGCCTGTCATGTGTTCATTTGTAAGTAGGAATTTATTCTATACTAATTTCGAGCTAAGTTCCAGTTGTACTGTAAACAAACTTTCATAAAATATTTCTTCGCCGATGCCGTCTATTGGGGGAACCGTGGTGCTACTTTTACCCGCCATATGACTGAATTGTGTATGGGATTGTCATCGATAGAGACATTGTTCTTATACAACATTGTATTTCATGGGAAATAAGTGTGTTAAAGATAAGATACTACTAATAATTAAGAACTAACTACATTTCTTATTTATTTATGGCAAAATTATATATGGGCCTACCTAATGAGACGTTTACGTTTTTTTTCATGATGTCGGTAGATATCCTTTGTTTACAATTTCAAAACGAGAAGAATTTGTGCTCCATGCTGATTTACCTGTTAATTCTGGTGTTATTTTCACATTCTCAATGGCTAATGAAGGATTTTTAAACTAAACTGTTTGCAAACATTAAAAAATAATTTGTTTCTCTCCGCTTTTCAAACGTATATTTTTTTTTCATGATTTAAAATTTATAGTGATCCAGCAATTTGCAACAATAGAAATCGTAATGTATTCTGCATTGCATCAGCTTATTTAATCTATTAATAGATTTAATGTATTAAAATTGTAAATTTATATTTTAAGATTCTCCCAACAACATATGTACTAGATAATATATTTTTATAATTTTATTTCCTTTGTTTCGAATGTTAGAGAGCGAACTACATTTTCTTACACGTTTAAAGTTAAAACCATTATTAGACCAAGGAAAACGCAGTCATACCTCTGGTTTGTTTACATTACAACTGGAACTTAGCTCGGAAGAGGTATATTGTATCCAGTTTCAAGTACTGTAGATTATTTCAAACTAACTAAAAAATCTTGACTCCCTGATGGGCAATATTCCTCTTCAACAGGGTAGAGATCAAGAAATACTCATCAGATAATAATAAAAAACTTCCAAAAAGTTCCTGCCCATGCATATTTTTAACTCATAAATTGGTGAAACAACGAATCAACCTGCGACTGCAATGACTTTTATTTCAGCGGTCGGCATATCTTCGATTCCCCGCTTGAAGAAAGTGGAACGCCAGGTAACATGGCTTGAGCGCATTTGCCATGGTATTTTGATATGCTGTGTTTGTCTCCGACACAATGTAGGAGTAAGTGCTTCTGCGACGTCGGTAATAGCCTTGTGGAGCCAGAAAGAACAGAGGGTTTTTTTTCCCGCAATTTTGTTGTTGTGTCGAGTTTGGGGTATTTGTTACTGCGGCTGCGGCGGACTTTTTGGTCTATTTTAGCATTTTCTGTTGTAACAGATGAAGCCGCAGAAAACCCTGGCCCACTGCCCTGGCCGTAATAGTCGGTCTCGTGACCTTGGTCAATTTGACTTTTGTATGTGCGCCTGATGGTTGCCATAAAGAAGGGACTGCTGGCTACCCTTAATTTCTTTAAGTGGATGGAAGTACCCTTGAGGGTCAAAACGTGTATTTTTTTCCAACTTATTTTTCTTTAAGTAAAATTGACTTTCATCTTCAGTTATGTGAAAACTAAATTTAATTGTCTTGATTGATTATAGAGTTATGATTTAGAACATGACTGCTTGTAATTTGAGTTGGTCCTTCAAATGTCCTCATTGTTATAGCCTCCAGTAAGTTTGTTACTTGTTTTCCATATTGTTGTATTTTTCAATCCTTTTTCCCTCACAATTTCTAAACTATTTAAGATAGTGTAAAAAAAAATTGGCTTGCAAGTATATTATGTACATATAGAGAAACAAGATGTACCAGAATCTCTCCTGTAACATGACTACCTCATAATTTTTTTTAAAGTTAAAAAATCTAGTAGGTTATTCGGATAAATAAAATAAATTGTCCTATAGTTACTTCAGTAAATCTGGTACATTTTGTAGATATGCTATTTAAGTACTGAACAGAAAATGAATAAATATTCAGGATTGTAAAAATTATCTGGAATATACTACCTACTACATCTACTAGGCCTAAAATATATTTCTTCAGTTGTCATTTAGGATGTGAAATAAACAGTACTGACATCTATTTTGTAATATCAGAATATTGTATCTTAAAGAGGAAGTTGTGATTATTAACCATACCAATTCGCTATTTGGTACATCTTAAAGTTTTTGAAAAAAAGCTACCTAATCTACAGTCGATACTTTTAAAATGAATTATGAACCACCATTGAGATTATGTAAAATTTAAAATATTAAATTCTGTACCTAAAATATCTGTCGTCCTCAACAAATAAAAATTAATTACAGTAGTGAAGGCCTTTCAGAATTTCTTGTTCTATCCTCGGCAGATGGGTAGGTATTCTAATCTACAGTGTTCCAAGATACTTCTGTCCAAATCGAACATATCTTCGGCCACACGGAACGTGGGCCCCCGGTTCGAAGACTTGAACTATTTGCCCCGAAAAGATTGGCAGTGTTAGATAGTTATAAATTAATGGATGACGGAGTAGCAGCCCAAGCCGGCTGTTTTAATTTTTACTTTAATTTTGATATTCCGCGAGTGAGGTTCGTTTTGTTTTGTATGTTGTTGATATATTGTGCTTTCCAATGTGATTTAGTAAATGGGATTTGTGGGGAAGGGTCACCTATTCATCTCGGCCAATGGGAAACCAGTATTTTCCCGAATTTTATGTTTCGAAATGTGATGTTTTAAATTGTTTAATGTGTTCAATATTAATATTTCTTTAAAGGACTAGACTAAATGTTGGAGGAGCGTAGCCCCCTCCTTTATGTATCCAGACCAATTGGTCCTTGGATACTCGGGTTCGTAGGAAGGACTGGTACCATTTCTGTGCCCATGCCACCTAAAATCCGAGTACGAAGTTGGATTCAACTTTTCAAAATGTGACATGACTTTTTAAATACCTTAATAAACTCTTGTCAAATTTTATTCTTACGTTTTCGTTGTTAGTCATTTACTAGTTCACATTAACATATATATACACACGAGAGGAATTAGAAATTTTAATTTTGAATGATAGATTAATACATTAGTAACATTGCGGAAATTCATTATATACAAAATAAAGTGGGTTACAATAAATAATAGTTTAAAAAACTAAAAGAACACGCTTTATTAGAAAACTAAAAAATAAAAAATAATTTTAATTTCCAATACGCTTGGGATAAAATAAAGTGGTCAACAAAAAAATCATCTCCAACACATATAGAATAAAATTAGAGTTATCAACAAAAAGAAAATAATTTTACCATCAAAAACGTGGGGTGCTCTATATCAATTAATATATTTGATAATAAACAGATATTGGTAAAAGTAAGCTCTCTAAGAAGAAAATGTAAAAATCATAAAAATCTCCCCACGCTTTTGATGGTAAAATTATTTTCTTTTTGTTGATAACTCTAATTTTATTCTATATGTGTTGGAGATGATTTTTTGTTGACCACTTTATTTTATCCCAAGCGTATTGGAAATTAAAATTATTTTTTACTTTTTAGTTTTCTAATAAAGCGTGTTCTTTTAGTTTTTAAAACTATTATTTATTTTTTATTTTCTAGTTTTAATATTTTACAGAATAAGATAAAAATGTAAATATCTTTAAATTCTATACTATTGTAGTATGAGCTAAAAGTAATACTCTTCTATAAAAAAAAACCCCTCCCAGCCGGATTCGAACCAGCGACGTATGGATTACTGAAATTATATACCAGTAAGAGCTCACTGCTCTACCAACTGAGCTCTTATAACGATTGACTAAAAACTCGACAAGTCCGCAACCTATTATACCAGTTTTCATTTTTTTGATTTTCGGATGATTCTGGCCAGGATTTTAGAAACAAAATATGAAATTATTGTATTGTCACGGGTTCTCTACACGTATACAAAGTTTCAAGTCGAACCAGTGTTTCTAAGTGGGTGAAAATCGCGTTGAAAGATTCCGTTACATTGATACAAAAACACGTTTTTTTTTTATTTTCTGATGATTATGGCCAGGATTTTAGAAAATAAATATGAAATTATTGTATTGTCGCGGGTCCTCTACAAGTATACAACGTTTCAAGTCGATCCGATGATTTCAAGTGGGTGAAAATCGCGTTGAAAGATTCCGTTACATAGATAGATAGATAGATAGATAGATAGATAGATAGATAGATAGATAGATAGATAGATAGATAGATAGATAGATAGATAGATAGATAGATAGATAGATAGATAGATAGATAGATAGATAGATAGATAGATAGATAGATAGGATTAGATAGATAGATAGATAGATAGATAGATAGATAGATAGATAGATAGGATAGATAGATAGATAGATAGATAGATAGATAGATAGATAATGATAGATAGATAGATAGATAGATAGATAGATAGATAGCTAGATAGTAGAAGATAGATAGAAGATAGATAGAAGATAGATAGATTAGATAGATAGATAGATAGATAGATAGATAGATAGATAGATAGATAGATAGGTAGAATGATAGATTGATAGCATAGATAGATAGAATAGATTAGTAGTAG